>JAODAL010012844.1:0-93704 GCA_025379985.1 Phyllomedusa bahiana
GGGGCGGGTTTATAAAAAAATGGGGTGACCCCACATCGTTTTTTTTTGAAAATTTATTTAATGAGAATCTAAACATGGACATCCACTGTAATGATTACAGGAGATGGCCAATTTCGGATTCTCAATAAATGATTTTTGAAACAAATAAAGAAAGTGGGGTCCATCCCATTTTCCATAAACAGTCAATGTAAAACTGACAGCTGCAGCCTGATACTACCAGAATGGGAAGGTCCATTCAATTCTTGTTCCATTCCGATTCTAAAAATACCCGCCTCCAGCCGTCCCAGAATTGGACCATCACATTAGAGGGTCTGCTTCTGACGGTAACCTGGCTCTTCCCAGTACCTCTGGTGTTTTAGGTACTGGGGTAATTGTGACACAGGTTTATTGTCAGCCTTGGGGTGACAAAAACTAGTGCTAGCTGACACCAAGCCCGAGTATTAGTAATGGAGGGGGTCTGTCAGACGCCTCCATTACTAAAACTGAAATTAAATGGAAAAAAAAGACAGAAATTTCACAAAATACTTTTTATTTAAATAATCCCCAATACCAGCCCTCTTTCACCAATTGATTGAAAAAAAATCAATCCAACATTGGTCTGATATAATCCAATGAGTTCGACATATTCCAAAGGGAAAACCTGTATAAATATAAGAACATAAAAAAAACAAGACAGTACAGTACTAAACTCTTATCTCCTGCACCCCCTGAAGATCATGCCTATGGCTGATCTTCTTGGGGTGCAGGGTATGGAGTTCAACCTACACAATATGATTCTGAGGGGTACAGAGCACAGCCAGAGCACAATCTCCGTGGGGGTGGTCCTATGTCCCCCCAAGGAGATTGTAAACTGTGCTCTGTAACCCTCTCTCTCACCACCATTGTGTTATGCATCCTAGTGCCAACACAAAATACAACTCCCCCATCATCAGAACTTCTCCACCTAATACCCCATAGTCCTCTCACCTCCACCTATCACTCCACATATCACCCCATAACCTCTACACCTAATACCCCATAGTCCTCTTACCTCTACCTATCACTCCACCTATCACCCCATACCCTGCCCACCTAGTACCCCATCGTCCTCTCACCGCTACCTCTCCCCACTCTCCTCCATTGTGTTATTCATCTTAGTCCCAACACAAAATACAACTCCCCCATCATAATAACTTCTCCATCTAATACCCCATAGTACTCTCACCTCCACCTATCACTCCACAAATCACCCCATAACCTCTACACCTAATACCCCATAGTCCTCTTACCTCTACCTATCACTCCACCTATCACCGCGTAACCTCCCCACCTATCACCCCATGTGCAGTTTGTACAGAGGTGGCCATAGGTAGGGAAGTGCTGAAAAAAATAGAATTCTAATATGTTTGTTTACTAAATTCTGCAGGAACGAGTCGTGAGAGAAATTGTTGTGGTGGTCTGGACAGGATGGAGAAGAAAAGCGAAAATAAAAATTCCAGTTATAGAAGATGTCTCCGGTGAGTCCTTAGATGTAACTGTACTACAATAGTCATTTAAATGTCTGCAGAGCCTGTGCACACTGGTTTCTTCCACTATATGGTCACTGTATGGAGGTAATGTACAGTCTGCAGAGCCTGTGTAGACTGGTATCTACCACTATATAATCACTGTATGGTGGAAATTTTGGTAGTAGTGTAATGGTGTAGTTACAGTTTAGCGATATCTAACAGCTCTTCTGGATGCTGAATAGACTATCCAGCGTCCAGGAAAGCTGGGTGATGCCAAAACTCTAATTTAGCTTTCTTCCAGAGCCGTTACACAGTTAAGTGGAGTGGGGGTATGGCTTTTTGTGAAGGGGTGTGGCTCAACAACAAGAGGGCATTGTCATGCTACGCGCGCTGCAACTTCGAATGAATCTACCTGATGTCCACTTTCAAAAGTTGTCAAGTATGGTATTTCTGAACCTGAAACCAGAAGTTTTGAACTGCCTGAGCTGTGAGGCTGTGTAGGCCTGAGGACCTGTTGCAACAGTCGGTGCTTCTTTAGCCTGAAGGAAGAAATGATTTTGCAGTTATTCTTTATATGCTGATACCCGGACAGCATGTGAGTTTGAGCAGAGACTGTGGTCTTTAGAATAAATGTTATTATTATTTGGACTAACAACCCGTGCAAGTGACAGCCTTTGCACTGACCTCCTACAATGTGTATGTATTTAGGTGTATCCTAGTTAAGAGAGAAACAGTTTAGCTGGTATACAGCCAATCAGAGCAAGGTAAATCGAAGGAGCTGCAGAGGGACACAGAGGGGTCCAGGAGTTCTGTTCTGGTTGGTTCCCTCAATGGGTGAACATAGAGTATAATAATAATTTTTATATTATATAGCTCCAACATATACCTTGCAGCCACTTTACAAATAAGAGGGTGTACATACAGACATTACCACATTAAAAAGAACTTACAAAATGAACACGAGGTAAGTGAGGACCCTGGCTCTCGAGAGCTTAATAAACTATTATGTTGTATGGTAGAGACAAAGGGTTTAAGAGTGCTCATTTAACTGATGGTCCAGCCAAGTTACATAAATAAGGATGTGTTTTTACATAGAAATTGGGTGAACCAGCACACCCCGACATACATCTATATACAGATAAGTGCCTGTGAGTCCCTATGTAATGGGAGTGACAGGTGTGAATAAGCAGTAGGATCGTTGTAGGCCGAGCTGAGAAGATGTGTTTTCTCAGGGCCCTCTTAAAAACTGTGAGGGTTTGTAATGTGCTTGAATTCGCCCGCTAGCAATTCCATAGGGACCGGTGCTGCACGTTGTTGAAATCTTGGATACGGGCATGGGGAGGTTCGGGATGAAGAGGAATTTAGTCAGATATCACACACAAGCGGAGAGCACGTGGTAAAAGGGTGGTATGACAGAGATGCAGGGAGAGAATTAGGTAGGTACAACACTGTGGAGACTTTCTATGTGTGAGATGGTGACGTTTTAATGTTGTTATTCTAGCTTACTGGCATGGGCAACCATGCAGTGACTGACCCAGGGTAGAGGCATCATATAGCGGCTGGAGAGAAAATAGACAAGCCTGGCTCTGCATTCAGAAAAGATATGCAGAGGGGAAGTTGCAGAGAGGGAGACCTATCAGCAAGGAGTTGCAGTATCACAGACGAGAGTGAATAAGACAACAATGAGGTTGAGCTTGTTCCACAGTGAGAAAAAGTACTGATTTTGGAGAATGTTCTTGAGGTGCAGATACAGAGCGGAGCACAGGGATTGGAAATACAGGGGTTAGAGGGACAGATTAGAATCTAGTATTAGACCCAAGACGAGACGGCCTGCGCCTAGTGAGTTATGGTGGGTGACCACACACTGAGACCGAGATAGCAGGGTAGGGTTGGTTAGAAGTTGGTGGAAAGACAAGAAGTTCCGGTTTTAGTGAGGTTTAGTTTCAGATGGAGAGATGACATGATTGTCAGAGACAGCGACAGACAGTCAACTGGTGTTTTTGTATCAGGGCAGAGTGATGTCTCGGGAGAGGTGATAAATGGGTGTCATCAGCATAGAGATGGTACTGATGAGCAGAATCTGCTGATGTTTTTCCAATGGGGGATGTGTAAAGTGAAAAAAGGAGAGGGACCTAGAACTGTATCCCTGAGGAACCCCGAACAGCAAGAGAGAGGAGAGAGTTAGATACCAGCAAATAGGAGACACAGAAGGAGCGGTCAGAGATGTAGAAGAGAACCAAGCGAGAGCGGTGTCCTGTATAGCCAATGGTTGCTGAGCATGTGAGGAGAGGTGGTGACCACAGTTCAAATGCTGGCAGAGAGATCCAGAGAAGCACAACGAGTATTTTGCCCTGTGTTTGGCAGTGAGGAATCATTAGAGACTTTAACTGAGCAGTTTCTGTGGAGTGCGGGTGGCGAAAACCGATTGTAGAGGATCGAGAAGTTATTAGTAGAGAGATAGCGGATTAAACGGGAGTAGACCATGGCGTTCCAGGAGTTTAAGATGAAGGCAGGTTAGAGACTGGTCGTAGTTAGAATCACTGGATGGGGGGTCCAGAGAGGGCTTTTTAAGTAAAGGGGTTACTGATGGCGTGTTTAAAAGAGGATGGGAAGATCCCAGTAGAGAGAGAAAGGTTAAAGATTGCGGTAAGGTGAGAGATGATATGAAAGGAATCTCCTCCTTATCAGCCCACGGTAGTGTAGGACTGGGGCAGTTTAATCATCCATACTCACTGTTATTTCTAGAGAAGAGAGTATAGGATTATGTCCGAAACGAGCACAGAGTAAAGATTTGGGAGTAGGTCAGAATGACTTGTCTTGGGCAGCGCACCAAGGTAAACTTAAGGTCCATTTAGGCATGGCGCTGGCCCTATATCTGAGGAGTCTGGAGGGAGGCTACTTGTGGAGGTTACAAGAAGGAAATTGCCTGGTTAGCAATTTGAAGTGTGTAGTGTTGTACTGTACTGAATGCTGCTGCTGATGTTATAATATGATCTGCTGTGTAGCACCACCCATTTATACTTATTATGACATATATAATCATAGATATGATAAGACTATATAGATCATACCTATTATAAGACCCACTTTATTAAAAAGCCTCTCTGGACCCATCCAGTGATTCAAACTACCGACCAGTCTCTAACCTGGGCCTTCATGCTCTAAAACTCCTGGACGCTTGGTCCTACCTCCCCCGTTTAATCCGCTATCACTCTACTAACTCACTTACTCGATCCCTCTACAATCCGGTTTCCGTCACCCTTTGCACTCCACAGAAGAACTGCTCTTAGTTAAAGTCTCTAATGATCTCCTCACTGCCAAATCTCAGCAAATACTCGTTGCTGCTTCTCCTGGATCGTCTCTGCAGCATTTTTGAACACTGTGGATCACCTACCTTCTCCCTCACCATGCTCAGCACCATTGCATCCAGGACAAGCGCGCTCTTCCTTGGTTCTCTTCCTACCTTCTCTCTGACCGCTCCTTTCAGTGACTCATTTGCTGCGGGTTCTACCTCCTCTCCCTTCCTCTTGCTGTCGGGGTTCCTCATGGATCATTTCTAGGTTCCTCTCCTTTTTTTACTTTACACATCCCCCATTGGACAAACCATAGCAGATTGGCTCCATACATCTCTTTGCTGATGACACCCAATTAACACCTCCTCCCGAGACTCACTCCTGCCCCTGATACAAAACACCAGTGACTGTCTGTCCGCAGTCTCTGACATCATGTCCTCTCTCCACTGAACGAAACCTCACTAAAACCGAACTTCTGTCTTTCCACCATCTTCTAACCAACCCTACCCTGCTATGCTCGTACTCAGTGTGTGGCACCACCATAGACTTCCTAGGCAGCAGGCCCGCTGTCTTGGGTTAATACTAGATTCTATAAAAAATATTTCCCATTACCCCCCCCCCCCCTCTCCCTTCACCCTATATCCAATCCCTTGCACCGCTCTGTCATCTGCACCTTCAAGATACATCTCCAAAAATCCGTACTTTTCTCACTGTGGAAACAGCTCAACCCTCATGTGGCTCTTAATCACGTCTCGTCTAATGACTACTTCAACTCCTTGCTGATCGGTCTCCTCTCTGGCAAAACTCTCCCCTCTGCAATCTGTTCTGAATGCAGCAGCCAGGCATGTCTTTCTCTCCATCGCTATATGATGCCTTACCTGTGTCAGTCATTGCACTGGTTGCCCATCCAGTACAGAATACAACATAAACTCACCACTCTCACCCATAAAGCTCTCCCACTGTGTTGCTCCTCCCTACATTCCTCCCTATCTCTGTTACCACCCTACCCGTGCTCTCCGCTCTGCTGATGATATCAGACTACATTCCTCAATCATCGAACCCCCCCATGCCCGTCTCCAAGATTTTTAACGTGCAGCACGGTTCCTATGGAATATGCTACCGCGGGCGATCAAGCACATTCACAACCCTCACAGTTTTAAGAGGGGGCCCTGAGAAAAAAATTTTTCTCAGCCTGGCCTACCAAGATCCCTAACTGCTATCACACCTGTTCACTCCCTACACTAGGGGCACTCACAGGCACTTATCTGTATATAGATGTTACTGTCAGGGTGGCTGGGTCACCCAATTTTATTTTAAACCACCTCTTATTTATGTAACATGGCTGGACCATAGTAAATGAGCACTTCTTAACCCTTTGTCTCACCATACACCATAATAGATTGTAAGCTCTCGGGGAGCAGGGTCCTCATACCTCGTGGGCTCATTTTGTAAGTTCTTTTAATGTGTAATGTCTGTTTGTACACCCTCTAATTTGTAAAGTGCTGCGGAATATGTTGGCGCTAATAATAAAAAAATATATTATTATTATTATATCCTATACATTATGTTAGGAGTCACAGAGCTGACCCTCAGTTGAGGGCTGCTAGTTAGTTTTAGAAGGTAAGTACACTTCGTCTGGGCTCCATTATTCTTCATCTTCCTATAGGTCTTCTCCATATAACGTCTGTGCCATTTTCCAATTATTCTTTAAAGGGCTTTTACCAAGAAGGCATTTCATGCTTGTTTTGTCCTACTTCAACTTTCTGTATGTCCAAAAGGGGGCGTGTATGATGTGTTTGAACTGCATATCATTTGACCCAGCAGGCTTGACATCACCATATCTTTCCCCACACTGTGCTCACTCTAGTAAAACAATGGTCTGCTTATGTAAAGAGCTGTGAGTAGCTACAATGAAGCTGATGGTAAGCACTTCGTGCATTTCAGCATAAGGGTCCAAGGTTCAAATCCCTGCTGGAACCAAACATGTGGATTTTTTTTTCTCAATGCACATACCTGATTGAGGTTTCATTTTTAATTTAATTTCTTTGCACTGTTTAACTAATTACAGAGTGCAGAGAACAAGAGTAGAATGATAGAACCTGGGGTTGAACACTCGCTCAGCAGTGAGTGTGTGATTACTAAGCAGAGAAGAGACTGACAGTAGCTGCCTGATTGGAGAGGGGATACCTGACAAATGCTGTCCGAGGACTGAGGAGCTCTCGTCACTGTTGGATCCCTAAGACGAGCTGCAACACTGATGGATCACCTAGGTAGCAGCTAAAACAGAAATGGTACAGAATTTTTAATAATGATGAATGATGCTAATGCTGATGCTAATCTTGTTTCTGATGACAGAAAATATTTAAGTAATATTCTTGGGTTTCATTCTTTTTTTCTTCATCTGGAGGATGAGCTATAGAGTGCGTTATATAGAAAGTAAGGAAAATATGTTGGATGTTTTTCTGAATTTCAGGTATGAGTTGGGTATGGGAAAAATTGAGTATATTCTAAGTTTATGGTATTATAGAGGTCCTCAGTGGTTGGTGAAAGTTAAGTAAAAGAGCACTGCATTTGGGGCACGTTTATCAATACTGCTTAAAACTTAGACAGTGTAAGCTTAAAATCTGCCACATTTATTATAGTGTTAATAAATCTGCACATGTTTAGACTGTCTGTTTACAACAAGTTTACACCTTCTATTAGTTGGCTTACTTTATGCCACTAATTGTGGCAAAATGTTGCCACATTATTTCTCACAAAGTGTTGCACCAGGAACCTTTTTTTTACAGAGAACGCACCCCTTATGTTTAAAAAAGATAATAAATGGCTAAAGAGGTGGTGGAGAAAATGGTGGATGAATATTTGGAGGAGAAAACTAAAGATCAAGCAGAGAAAATAGTGAATGAACATCCAGAGGAGGAGGCTAAGGAGGAGGTTGAGAAAGTTATGGATGAATATCTGGAGGAGGAAGCTAAAGCTAAGGAGGTGAAAGTGGTGGACGAACTTCTGAAAGGAAAGGCTAAAGAGGATGTGGAAAAAGTTAAGGATGAACATGTGGAAGCTAAAGAGGAGGTAAAAAAATGAATGAACACCTGGGACAACATGTCCCATTAGGGCAGCGCCATATTTTGGTGTATTTTGTGCCATAAAACTGTTGACACCCTAGTCTCTATATAAATGAACTGTAGTAACCCAAAACTAAGTGCATTATATGCCAGGCAGGATACATTTGAATGTTTCTAAAGTAGGCAAATCAAATATGCTACCAATGGTATGCTATGCGCCTAGATTAGGCACAACAATTATACTATGCGAGGTATACCACACGCTAGATTTTTGACAGGTTCATTAATTAAGGTGCACTATACACTCATTTAGTGTGCCATCAAACTGGTGTGGCGGCGCCTCTTTTCTGACATGTCGCCCATGGAATAGAATGCTATATAGGTGGAGAAACTGGTGGATGAACATCTGCAGAAGGAGGCTAAAAAGGAAGAGAAGAAAGTTATGGATTAACATCTGGAGGAGGAAGCTAAAGGGTAGGTGGAGAAAATAGTGGATGAACATCTGGAGGAGGAAACTAGAAAGGAGGTGGAGAAAATTGTAGCTGAACATCTAGAGGAGGAGGCTAAAGAGGTGGTGGAGAGAATAGTGGATAAACATTTGGAGGAGGAGACTAAAGAGGAGGTGGATAAAATGGTGGCTGAGCATTTGGAGGAGAAGGCTAAAGAGAAGGAGGAGAAAATGGTGGATGAATGTGTGGAGGAGGAGGCCAAAGATGAGGTGGAGAAAGTGGTGCATGAACATCTGGAGGAGGAGGCTAAAGGAAGTGGAGGCTAAAAAGGAGGTGGAGGCTAAAAAGGAGGTGGAGAAAATGATGGCTGATCATCTGGAGGAGGAAGCTAAAGACGATTGGGGGTCTCTCTGTGCTATCACCGGGTCTGTATGCTTTCTTAGTATGTATTATAATTATATTTTATGTGTTTTGTATGGATTTTCCAATTTTGAATAGCATGTAGGTTCCTGGGTGATAGTTCTGTTACATAGCACTCACATTTTTAGCTGTGATGTGTTTCATTTTGTGTTATATTATTTATTTTCAATAAAATGTATTACTTTTTATAGGTTTTGGTTTAGTTTGTGTTTTGGCAACTATTGTGTTTTGTGGAGGTCTATCATTTATTATTTTTGTTGATTTTTTGGCGTTGTTGTTAAAGACGATATGGAAAGTCATGGATGAACATCTGAATGAGGAAACTAATGGGGATGTTGGAGAAAGTGATTGATGTACATCTGGAGGAGGAAGCTAAAGTGGAGGTGGAGAATTTGGTGTATGAACATCTGGAGGAGAAGACTTAAGAGGTTGTGGAGAAAGTGAGGGGTCAACATCTGGAGGAGGAAGCTAAAGGAGGATGAGGAGAAAGTAGAGGATGATCATCTGGAGAAGGAGACTGAAGATGAGATGGAGAAAATAGTGAATAAACATCTGGGAAGAGGCAAAAAAGAGATGGAGAAAGTTATGAATGAATATCTGGAGGAGGAATTAAAGAGGATATAGAGTAAGTGATGGATGAACATCTGAAGGAAGAGACTAAAGAAAATATGGAGAACCGTATGCATATATCTGGAGGAGGAAGCTAAAGAAGATGTGGAGAAGTGAAAAAATGAAAATCTGGAAAAGTAAACAAAAAAAAGGGAAAAAGTATGGATGCATCTGGGGGGAGTAAGTTAAAGGAGATATGGAAGAAATGGTGGATGAACATCTTGAAGAGGAGGTTAAAGATGAGGTGGAAAAAATAGTGGATGAATATCTAGAGTAGGAGAATCAAGAGGAGGCGGAGAAATGGTGTATGAACATCTGAAGAAGGAGGCTAAAAAGGCAGTGAGAAATTAGGATGACATTGGAGGAGGAAACTAAAGGGTATTAGAGAAAACATGGGAAGGGCATCTGGAGGTGAAGGCTAAAGAGGATGTGTAGAAAATGATGGATGAACATTTGGAGGAGGAAGCTAAACAGGGATTGGGAGGAAATGGTGAATAAACAGCTGGAGGAAGGGACAAAAAGGAGGGAAAAGAAGTGGTAAATCTGAAAGGGGGCTGTTATGTCAAGTATTGAAAATTCAATGTATTATAAATCATCACTAAATCCGCATTTTGATGGGAAATTCTCCCTTCCCCCATTTCTTCGGAAGAGAATTTCTGGCCACTGGCTAAAAGAAAAAGGGATTTAGGAGCCCCGTTTCCTTTTTCTAGGGACAGCAGATCTGATAAGCCTAGTTTACACTTGCAAATAAAAACATCTTTCCCGCCAGAGAGAGAAAAAAGGTTTCCTTTGTCTGCCCAGAGAGGCAGTCCGTGAGTGCCCCCTTGTGGAACAAAAATACCATAGCCCTCCCCAGAAAATTCTGTAAACCCACCTACTTTCATAATTCAAGCCAATCAGATGAGACAGCCTGACTGGGTATAAATGGCCCAGCCCCCCTTTATTCTGTGTCATAGCTATGGGGTCCTTCTTTCTAAAGTGAGCTGTGTCTAATTTCTCCTTACCCCGGGACGTGGAAACATCTTGTAAGTGTGAATTTTTCCATTTTTCTCCCTTTATTTTAAAAACTGTATTGTATGTGTGTCATTATTGTTATTATCATATTTTTGTCTATGCAAGCACTGAAATCATTTTTATATTAAAGGTATCAGTAATTCGTTAACTCTTGTTGTTGCACGGACCCAATTTCTTTGAAGGATTGTTTTTTTTCTCTTTGGTAACTACTGAGAGAGCAGTGAGTTGACCTGTGAGCATTTTTACGTGTTTTTAGAAATCGGTGAGGACTCAGATACCTTCCGGCTGAGCCCTTTTGTTTTTCTTTTGATTATTGAAGGGGAGGTGGTGGCAGCGGATAATTTTGGGGTGCTGGACTGTCTTGTGGTACGATTTATGCTTGATTTGCTACCTGAGTGAGAGGTGAGCTCGAGTGGATATAAGTCTACCCCATTACAGTGGCCCCCCAGTCACGTGCTGGTGAGCGCGTACGTGACAGAGGCTAAATAGGATATGGAGAAAGTCATGGATAAACATCTGGAGGAGGAGGTGGAGAAAAATGGTGGATAAACATCTGGAAGAAAAGGCTAAAGAGGAGGTGCAGGGACAGGTGTATGAATATCTGGAGGAGGAGGCAAAAGAGGAGGTGGAGAAAATGGTGGATGAACATCTGGAGGAGGAGGCTAAAGAGGAGGTGGAAAAATGGTGGGTGAACATCTGTAGGAGAGAATAAGAGGATGTAGAGAAAGTCATGGATGAATATCTGGAGGAGGAGGCTAAAGAGGATGTGGAGAAAGTGATGGATGAACATCTGGAGGAAGAAGATTAACTGGAGGTAGAGAAAATGGTGGATGAACATCTGCAGGAAGAGGCTAAAGAGGAGGTGGAAATACTGGTAGATGAACATCTGGCTAAAGAGGAGGTGAAGAAAGTTATGGATAAACATTTGGAGGAGGAAGCAAAAGAGGAGGTGGATTACATGAAATATGTACCTCTGGAGGAGGAGGCTAAAGACAAGGTGGAGAAAATGGTAGATGAAAATCTGGAGGAGGAGGCTAAAGAGGAGATGGAGAAAATGGTTAATGAACATCTGAAGGAGGAGGTTAAAGCAAAGGTGGAGAAAATGGTGAATTAATATCTGGATGAAGAGAATAAAGAGAAGGTTAAGAGAATGGAGGATGAACATCTTGAGGAAAAGGTTAAAGAGGAGGTGGAGGAGAGGATGAAGATGACAATGAAGAGGAAACATGTCTGGATTTGATGTATGAATGTATGAATATCATTGTTAAGTATTTTAAGAAATAGTTATGAATATTGTCTGATAAACTCACATGTCATATGTATAATTTCTATTAATAAGAATTTCTATAGCCTGTATAAGCAATATTTGTTTTTTTTCTCCATTAGGCGGTGGTGGAAAGTATATTGGCTTAGATCACTAAAGTGGTAATTATAGAATAACACCCATATTTCTGTGGAATTATGATATTAAGTTCTATTTTGTAGAATGATAGAAGTCCCTAAGTGTGAGCTAGAATTTTTATTGTAAGTCCTTAATAGTCAAGTCTTTTTTTTGGCCTCAAAGTGTTTGTTCCATCACAGACATTGGTATATCATTAAGACATGCCATCACTGTGCAGATCCCACTTCTAAGACCCACACCTATCTAAAGAACTGGCCACCAAAACTCCAAGTTCTGAATGAAGAAGTGGCCATGCTTTTGAAGTCATTCCCCATTAATTTTAATAACAGTTCAAAGTAACAGGAGTTCCAAGTGCAGATGAATGCAGCTGCTCACCTGTATTTGGAACGCCTATTTAAATTAATATAGAGTAACCCGGTAAGCATAGACACTTCTCTATTGAGAATGGAAAGTTTCAGGAACCCGTTCTGGAGAGGGTGTTGGTCCCTTAAGTGGGTAATTATGGAATATCCTACAAAATATGTAATAACATCCCTGTAGGTTTTCAATAAATCTTTACAAAAACAAGTACACATACAATATACTGTATAGCCATATTAGGTTTACCAAACAGTTCCTCAATATATTCGTGGAAGCACGCTCATCCTCTAAAGAGATACAAATAGAAAGTTCAGCAACTCAATCCATACTTTGGCAGAGTCTTTTGCCTGGGATGTAAAGCAGCTGAGCCGCCCGCACAACTTGTGGATCACCTGCAACGTTTCAAAGGACAAACCTTTTTTCTCAAGCTCTGTTGCAGATTTAATCTAAAATGGCAGAAAAAATAGCACAGCATGCTATTCTATTGTTTAATTTAAGAGAGGCAAACCTGAGAGAAAAAGGACACCGGAACTGGCGCACAACCAAAATTAATGAAAATATAAACATAAATCTTTACTAAATGCTTTTTGACACAGTGGCAGCACCCGTTTTATTATTTATTGTTATGCCTTTTATTTCTCATTTTTGCTGATTGTTTAATTTAAGACAATGGATATCATAACAGAAACTCAGTGAAACCTATTGTAGTTAATAGAGTCCCTTGGGCATGACAATGGTTTAGAACTGAACTTTCAACACAGATGTGAACCTGGACATAATATTTTAGTTTTTGCCTCTACACATTTCAGCAACCTGAACATTTCATTTTTGATGAAGTGATTGTTTGAGAGCTTGTTTTTTTTTGGGGGGGAGGGGTAGAGATAAATTCGAATTGATTATGTGGACATTACAGACAGATATACAATTATTACTGGTGCCTACAGATATAACTACCATGAGCAGGAGGCAGTCATGTAATATATTGTACTTTATAGAGGATATGTGTGGGGGTATATGGGAAATCTTGTGTTTCCGGCTTCCAGTTAACCAGATCTATTTATATTGTAGGAGAAGAACACTAAGAAGGACACCAACTTGGAAAATGGAGACATTATATGTTTAGAACAAGAACAGAGCCAGGTTTATAGTTCTGAAGCCCACTGGCCCACATCTATTGGTGATGCAAGGTCCACCTCTACTTCTAGCTAAAGCACTCTCTTCATAATAAATCTCCCCATTACTTCAAAAATATGAGTTTATTGGTATTTAAGACATTTTGGGCCACATGTGTGAAATCTAGGCCTAAGACGTTCTTTGTTGCCCAGAGTAACCAATCAGAGCTATCCCCTTCATTTCATATAGTGCTCTGAAAAAATGAAAGGGGAGCCCTGACTGGTTGCTAGGGGCAACAAAAAAAGTTTTAGACCTAGATAGTTTTCATACATTGGGACCTTTATGTTTTATGTCCAATAGAGAGGAACATATAGAAATGGAAGAAGTGGAGGAAGTGCTTGATGAAGGAAAAACATCAGGAGAAGGAGGAAGATGAAAAAACAAGGAAGAAGTGAAAGCAGGAGGAATATGAGAATGAATGGAATGAATTTCTGGACTTGACGTATTTCACTGTTATGTATTTTGAAATTAGTCAAAAGATTGTCGAAAACATTGTCTGATATATATTGTTTATTCTCATCAATCCTATATAATGTAAATTAGTAGAGCTGGCAGCCAATGAAATGAAAGGAGGTGGAATCCAACCGGCACTGTGGAACGAAGATAAGGGATACTGTGAAAACAAGACAGCTTTGCAAATGACATCCAATTGCAAAGTTGCTTGTTTTCACTGTCCCCTTTTTCTGAAGACCATTTAACGAAATGATAACACCCATTTAAGGGCCACATGTATGAAAACTGTCTAGTTGTAGCAACCAGTCAGATCACCTCTTTCATTTCATATAGTGCTCTGGAAAAATGAAAGGGGCTATCTGATTGGTTGCTATGGGCAACAAAGTGAGTTTTAGAACTAGACAGTTTTCATACATATGGCCCTAAATGTTTTCATTTTTGCTTCTCCACATTTCTGTAACCTAAACATGGCTATAGAAGACCTTGTTTTATGTGGGAAAAGTACAGATAAATTATAATTGATTATGTAGACATTATGGATAGATATATTTTTATTATTGGAGACTTCAGATATAGCTGCCATTATTAGCCACCAATAACATAGTATATTCTACTTTATGAGGGGATGTAGGGGATATATGGCGCATCTTGTGTTGAGGACTTACATGTAACTAGGGCTGTATGTACAACTTGTTCTGCCCAAGACATCGACATTAAACTTCCCCCCTTTAGCATAGCATATTTCTTGTGGACTTTCAGTGTGGTTGCCGAACTGAAAACCTGCAAGAATTATCCAGTACAGTTCAATGATAACTAATGTCTTTTTTAACAAAATCCTGTGCACACATGGCTTAAAAACTATGTGCAGATATTACTGTAGCATATGTGTTCCTGAAAAACAATGGGTGAAATCCGTAGCAAAACTCACATATAACGTTTGGGGATGTTACGTGAATTTGTGGCAAAAATCTGCAATGTCCGAAAAAATCCATAGGCTATTTCTACACAGCACAGGTTTCTGGTTGTAATTTTTGGCGGATTTAGTATTAATAATCCATTGAAAAATGATCCACATAGACTTCAATAGAAAATCCGACCTATAATCTACACAGAACCTTTTTTTTTTCCGGACGGTTTTCAAATCCACTGGATTCTGGAGATTTTTAAAACATGTTGTATATTCCACTGGATTCTTACATAAAATTTACTTTTGAAGTCTATGTAAACCAACCATATAGTACTTGGGTGGTTTTTTGAGTAGTTTGTGGCATGAATCCGCTGGAAAAAAACACCTAAGTACTCAATAAGGCATAATAGATCCCACCTATAGTGGGTGCACTTATTGCAGGCCCTTTTGCACTTTTATCTTTTGCAAAATGTCCGTCATTGGTTTACTATGCGTGGAAGAGTATGCAGCAACATGCCCCCCAAGCAATACCACCACATGGACATTGATGTGGGGAGACTGATTTGTGAGGTGAGTGTGAACGTATATGGTGTCATCTCTATAATGTTCTTTTTTGGAAAAAGTGTTTATGACAACTTTTTGGTCACATGTTAAGTGAAAGTAAAGCCTGGATGTGTGCTAGAAAATGTTGTAATATATGCATTTAAAGTTTTTGTACAGCACACATTGGCATAATACATCTATGCGTGTAAAGTTTTTGTGCAGCACACATTGGCAGAATATCTATGCGTTTAAAGTTTTTGTGCAGCACAGTAAATATATGTTTATCTGGTTTTTTAATTTTTTTTAATAGTGTTAACATTGTTTTTTATTTGGTCGTTTCAGGTACATACCTGCCCAGAGCTATGGGACAAGAACTATTGTGGGTACAGTAATCGAAACCTTAAAAACCAAACCTGGGACGGCATTTGTGAGGCGCTATACCTGGGGGACTGGAGCGGTTATAACATCGGACTGCAGGATGTGATCCGTAAGTGATTTGTAATATTTCTTTCATTGCAATACTTTAGTTTTTGTTTGTGCAGCTGTTTAAAAAGTCATTTATATTGTTCTTGTGAGTCACCTGTGGCCCGCACCTTCCAAAAGTCCCTGTGTACAGCATTCGTCACTCCAAGACTTGGCACGTGTCTGTTCAACATGGTGACATCTGCGCATTTGCAGAGAGGCTGCAACCCTGATGTACAAGTAGCTTACATCTTAACACAAGCAAGTTAACACTGCTGCCTCTCTGCGGCACCTATTCTATGTCAACATGGAAATGTGGTGTCACTCTCTAAAGTGATGGATGCTGACACTGGTTAATGTAGGAAAGTGGGGGCCACATCATTGTAGTAAAACAAATTCTGAGATTCATTTCTCCATCTCCCCTGTGTATATGTTGGTGACGAAAAATAGACTATAAATGTAATCCTTTTTTCATTTGTTAACAGTTGAAGATGTCAAAAAACACTGGAAGAGAGTGCATGACTGTTTCCTGAAGTGGAACCATTTGGGGGGAAGAAGTGAGGCTTTTTCCTCCCATTGTCCAAAGGTTCCTTAAAATAATGAGCTGGCATTCATCCTGCTTCAGCAGGGACTCCTCCAGATCCACTCCATAGATCGTCTGGCAATGTTCGTCTAGCCATGGAGCCAGTCCCCAGTGTGAAAGATGAATGCCAGCAGAGGGAGAGGGAACCGCCTCCTTCACGACCGCCTCAACCGACCAGGAAGCAGAGAGGGAAGAAGAAGACCTCATAGGCCCTCAATGGCAACAGCAGCAGCGCCATCAGCAGCAGCCACAAAATTTTGCGATACTGCTGCCGTTGCCGACACAGTGGCCACCCTCAGACCATGCATCCCCCATGCACCTCTTCCAGCCATCTGGTGAGTCAAAGAACCCACCATAGAAGGGACAAAGAACTGGAGGCAGAGGAACGTACTCTGTCCTTTATACGGCAGGTCGACGATGATGACAGATACAATTATTTTGCCTATTGAGCTGCAGATCACTGCCGCCATCTGCAACATGCTCAACAAGACCACTGCATGGCATTCTGTCTAATCTTGGCGGCAATCTTTGACTCACCACAGTCCATGCTAGATATCGGTCTCCTTGCCTCTGACCTGTGGTGGTGGAAGGTACAACTTTTCCATATGCCCTCATCTGCTGGTTCAAGTCCGAAATCCCGTGAATATTTCCAGCCGCCTCCACCTTCACAACCCACTCTACCACCGCCTCTACAACCTACTCTACACCACCTTCTCAACTTAATCTACCACCACCTCCACCACAATACCTGCCCACTGTTTGGGGTGCTAGGTATCACCTCTATCAACAACATTACCAATACCATAGTAGTGGGTGCCCCTACCCCACCCAATCCCATCCAAGTACATCATCTATTCCCTCCCACTTTTCCCTAAGCTAGCATGTAATTTTTTTATAATTTTTTAAATAATTATTTTACTTATTTTCTGGATCTGTCCTGTTAAAAAAAAATTGTGAAGTTTCTAAATTTTAAATATGAAGGGGGATATGTATAAACGGGGCTGCGACAGAAGTCTGGTGTCTTTTCAGCATGAAGGCTAGTGCAGCCCTGTTCTCTCTATTTTTAACCAGGTGCAACTCCAATATCAGGCACATTGCAGAGCACCCGTGGCACTTTGGAATGCGCCTGAGATTGGGGGGCATGCTGAAGGTGTGGTGCGCTACAACCGTATGAAGCTACACATTTATAGCTTAGTACGACAAAACCAGGCGCATTACTGCTGGAACATGTAAAGCAGTGGTATACCTGAGCCAGAATTGTAATTTTTGCGCTAAAATGCACCTGATTTATGACACGCAGTAGAACAGGTTCATAGGTTCAGACGCATTCTACACTACTTTTATGCGCAAAAAAAATGGTGCCTGGGCGCCAAAAATCATACATGTCGTCCGAAATGTTTACACAGATTGTTTATGTTATAGTCATACACATTTTATATTTAATGTTGATACTTATTTATTGTTGTTAATTTTTTGTTATTTTTATTGAAAGTTTTTTTAAAATAAATTATATTTTCTTTCAACCTTATCTTATTATATTTCATAGTGAATTACATACAGAAAGGGTCCTACAAACAATTCTACCTTGCTGCTAACTCTATATTAAACCATATACCGTATATATACTCTCGTTTCAGCACAAAAAATGTGCGGCCCGGGCGCCGGCAGGGACACTTCTGCTATATGTGACTCCTCAGGGAGCGCATATAGCAGAATGTCAAGTACCTGACAGCGTCCGGGCGCTACCGTGGCCCAGGCACTGTTGGCGATCTCTTAACCTGTATGCGACTCCTCCGGAGCGCATACAAGTGAAGATACCAATGCAGAGCAGAGAGCGAGTGCTACCTGCTCCGCAGTGGACTCTGGACGGCCGCAGACTCGCGGCTGTCCAGAGTTTCCGGTACAGGCAGCGTGTGTCATCACGCTGCGTGTGCAGCCTGATGACATCATCCTGCCTGTGCCTGGACACGGAGCAGAGTGCCCGCAATCGGAGCAGCGAGGGAGCGAATTAAGTGCTTATATTTTTATTTTTTTTAAACTGCCTATGGGGCCATTTACCTGCCTATTACCTGCCTATGGGGCCATATACCTGCCTAGTACCTGCCTATGGGGCCATAAACCTGCCTAATACCTGCCTATGGGGACATAGACCTGCCTATGGGGACATATACCTGCCGATAACCTGCCTATGGGGACATATACCTGCCTATGGGGACATATACCTGACTCTAATTTGCCAATGGGGACATATACCTGCCTATACATGCCTATGGGGGACATATACCTGCCTAGTACCTGCCTATGGGGCCATATACCTGCCTATGGGGCCATATACCTGCCTAGTACCTGTCTATGGGGCCATATACCTGTCTATAACCTGCCTATGGGGGATATATACCTGCCTATATATTGCCTATGGGGCCATATACCTGCTTATAACCTGCCTATGGGGACATATACCTGCCTATAACCTATCTTATAGGTACATATACCTGCCTATGGGGCCATATACCTGCCTATACTTTGCCAATGGGGACATATACCTGCCTATACCTGCCTATGGGGGACATGCACCTGCCTAGTACCTGCCTATGGGGACATATACCTGCCAATAACCTGCTTATAGGGACATATACCTGCCTATGGGGCCATATACCTGCCTATAATTTGCCAATGGGGACATATACCTGCCTATACATGCCTATAACTTACCTTTGGGGGACATATACCTGCCTATGGAGGACATTAAACTGCCAAAAACCTGCCTATGTAATTTTATTGATATCCATTAAATTTTTTTTAATTCACAAGTAGCCGCTGCATTTTCCACCCTGGGCTTAACTCGAGTCAATAAGTTTTCCCAGTTTTTTGTGGCAAAAGTAGGTGCCTCGGCTTATATTTGGGTCGGCTTATACTCGAGTATGTACGTTATGTAGTGTAATCTTTATGTTGTAGGTTTTTTTTAAATATATCGATACTAAATGCACAAAAAATGAAGATAATTTTTTAATCATTTAGGACAAAGTTATTTTGGTGTATTAATGAATTGTAAAAAAAAAATTGGAGACAAAGACTATAAAAAAATATATATTTTTGGTTAACAAAATATAACGAAAAGATATTTTAAGCACAAACAAGTGACACTGTGAAGATCGGGGCCATACAGTACTTGGACAGTTGGCAACCATTGTAGGGACAAACAGGAAACATGTTTTAAATGGAGTTTCAAATGTAGTCAGCCATCAGTCCTGGAGAGCGCGAGGATGGAGGCAGGCAAATTGCCAGCGCACAGCGCCTTGGGGACTCATGAAGTAGTCAGCAAAGGTTTCTCTCACATGAACTGCTGCAGTTGAAGGATGGCCTACTCGCAACGGCAGTGGCAATTTAATAACAGTGGACTGTGTTTCCTCTTCCACATCCATGTTGATTTCATAATCCCGTATATAATAATGTAAGACACAGACTACTTTTATCACTACGTCCACAGTATCTGTCTTCAACTGGAGTGGCCCAGTGAAAACCTTCCATTTAGCTGACAGAATTCTGAAGGCACACTCTACAAATTTGTGTACGCAGCTTAAACGGACATTAAATACCCGCCTCCGCACATCCAGTCCCCTCTGGGGGTAGGGCCGCATCATGTTGTTCATCAGTGGAAAAGCCATATCGGTGACCATCACGTAGGGGACTACATGGGATGTTCCGGGCAGTGCAGTTGCTGGTGGTACCGTGGTCTGATTTTCCAGCACCAAATTGTGATGTTAGCAACACCCTGAAATTCCTGGTACTGCTATTGGTGCCAACTTCGTAGCAACAAACTTTGTTTGTGCATCAGCCACTGCCATCAGGACCACAGAAAAATATTTCTTATAATTAGAAAATAATTATCCTGAGTGCAATGGCTGCTGCACACGTATGTGCTTCCCGTCAACAGCACCCATACAGTTGGGGAAATCAACTACAGATTTAAACCTTTCGGCAATCTGTAGCCAAAGCTCTGGAGAGGGGCTAGGCATCAAAAACGGTTTTAGGTGCTCCAAAATCATTTCACAAGTGGCATGCACAATCTTGACAATAGTGGATTTGCCAACCCGAAACTGCTGATGTAGGGAACTGTAGCTCTCTCCAGTTGCAAGAAAACTGAAACCAAAAAAAAAATGAAAAAATGAAAGGGAGCTATGAGCAACAAAGAATGTCTTAGCCAGTATTCATACATGATTAAAATTAAATTCTGTTCAACATTTAGATAACAACCTGACTTTAGGCAAAATCATTATTATGATGGAAAGCGAACCGCAAAGTTATGAGCAGTCTCTCGGTGGGACTGATGGCTGGATGTATCCACGTACCCTGTCTGCTGACATGTGGACCTACTATCTGTACTAGCCTATCAAAGGCCTCAATCGACATTCTTGTGAAGTCATAAAAATTTTCAGAGAAACTAAATGAAAAGGAAAAATTCAAGATCAATATATGGTATTCGCTCTACAACAATGAAAATATATAGATATGATTGCATTAATATAGTCTTTAAAAATAAAAGAAAAACATTTCTACCTTCTCAATTCTGAGCACAAGTGTCCAATATGTCCTCGGTCATACCACAGCTCGTCTATTGGGTGGACCCTTTCTGCAGCCTATACAGGCAAGCGACATCACATAACATTATTAGCGACAAAATAACTACGACTACATGATCATAGCTAAAACCAAAAGTGTGCTTTACATACCCTTCTACGCCGACGACGAACCAACACATTATAAATCACGCCCATTAACAGTCGCATTTCTCTTCGCCGTACTTTAATGCATGGATGTGGTCTCTACACATGCCGCTGTTCCTCCTCGCTGCTGGATTCCGATGTCGCAATTGGACGTAATTGACTCATTTTTGTAAATTAAAAAGAAAAACCACAGGCAAAGGACATGACAGCAGCCAATGCGCTCGAAATGGCAACTGTAACCTTAAAAGGGAATGACTTGTTATAACTCCACCTGTAGGGTGGCGCAACAAATCACATGGCTTAAAGTGGACTTCCAATTGTAGCATTTTCACCACTCCCTCCTTTTGCGTAAAAGAGTTATCCAATCTAAAAAAAAAAAAAAAAAAAAAACAGCAAACGTGATAAGTTAACTAAACAAACTATACTCTGCTCTCCAATTGCTTGGTGAGCCGGTGTAGAGGCTCCTGAAAGCAGTTTGTTCTCTGTTTTTTACCTGCTGGCACAAGATCGCTGTAATGCAGCACCCTAAGCAGTCACGTGCCTCCCAGCTCACCAATGAGAGCCAATAGTACGGCACATGACTGCTAAGATCACCAATCGGTTACATGCCAGCTAGTACAGAACAGAGAACCAAGCAGTCAGTGGGGCACCATTGGATCATAAGACAACTGGATTATAGTTTATTATGCTTTTTTATAACACGTGCTGGGGTTTTAGGCTATGTTCACACGGCTTATTCTGGGACGTATTTCAGCCCGTAATTCGCGCCGTACTGCGCGAATTACGGGCTGAAATACGTCCCAGTCATTACGGTAATCCACAGTCTTCAAAGAGAACTATGGATTACGTCTCCTCTCCCTGCTCCCACAATACGGCAAGTGGGGAGATAAGTGACATGTCATTTATTCACGGCGTATACACTCCGAGAATAATGCATGTCTATGGACCCCTCCCCGCTCCCGCCCCCCGAAATACGTCCCGCAATTAAGCCATGTGATCATAGCCGTATAGTATTTTACTTTTTTTTAATGTTTATATAACCCGTTGAAGCATCAACTAGAGCCACAGTGGACCAACAGTCCACTATTTTAGACAACTGTAAAATAGGAAGTAGTTGCTAATTTTTAGATGGTACATGTAAACATTGTGTAAGAGCAGAGAACATGTTATCACTGAAGTCTGTCATATTTTTTTATATTATATACAAACAATAAAACCATATAATGACAATGTGGTTGTCATACAATGCACGCATACATTTTTATGCACATCCCTTACATACAGACTCGCACAGAAAAGCACACTTACTGATTACATCCATACATAATACATACCGACACACTCACTACATACACATATGCATATACTCACAAGGAAGAGAAAGTTCTAGGAATGATAATAATGTCAATTAGTGGGGACATAAACATGAAGCCAAAATTATAAAAATATAATAAATGAATAAAATTTATATTTGTATTGTTATAAATAAGGGAGAAGCAGATTGGGGATGTTAGGTATAAAAAAAACTAAATATAGAATTTCTTTTTTTTACATATACAATGAGGGTTGGGGAGCAGACAGATGATGAGATTTATCCTGAAATCATTACTAATAAAAATGGCAGGATATAAAGGGATTGTTAATATATTATTAATGAGGGGGAGTATGATATAGATCAGGTCATGTTATCCACTGCATATATACTGTCATGGGGGCTGGCGCCGCTACCACTCCCCTCCTGCCCAGGCTCCCACGCCAGTCTACTTAACCGTCCACGCTCCTGTGCTCCCTGCTCCTGCCTGTGCCGGCCGCCGCTCGCGTACCCGCTGCTTAGGGCAATTTGTCAATTGCCGGCCGCTGGTCCTATATATTGTACACGCCCCCTGCACTCTCTGCCAGATTGTTGGTGTGCGAAAGTTAATCTTGAGAGAGTTTGGAGTCCTGTTTGATTACCCGTGTTCCGCTACGTTTCCTGATCTTGCCTGTTTGCCGCCTGCCCTGACCGTCTGCCCGTCTCTGACCACGAACCACTGCCGCCCGTCCTGACCTCCTGCCTGTTCCCGACTACGTCTCTGGATTACGATTCTGTACCACGCATTACCCCAGCTGCCATCACAAGCAAGTCACGTCAGCGGTAGCGACCTGGTAGCCTCACGCCGCCACAAGTCCATCCCGCTTTGCGGCGGGCTCTGGTGAATACCGGGGGCTACTTGCACTCCGCTCCCTGGCGTGGCTTAACTATCATTGCTTGCGGTGGTCCAGTGAATCCACCAACCCGTTACAGTACAATCTGGCCATGGATTCCGCCAGGGTACCTTTGCCCGAGCTCCGGGACGTCACGATGGCCGTCGACCAGCAGAGACAGCGTATTGACCAGCTCGCGGCCATGATGCAGAACCTTGCGGACCGTCTACCTCTGCCTGCGGCTGCTGCCGCCACGCCAGCACCAGTTGCTCCTGCAGCCATGGCTCTACCTGCTCCTGCACCGGGACCTTCTCTGCATCTGCCGCTCCCCGCACACTATGATGGAGACCCCAAGAAGTGCCGTGGCTTCATCAGTCAATGCTCCATCCACATCGAGTTGTTGGGGCATCAATTCCCCTTATCGGGGGAAGCCTTGGCCTGGGCCACTCCGTTATGGGACCGAGGAGATCCGTTGACGGCAAATCTACAGACCTTCCTCCAGGGGTTCCGCACCGTCTTCGAGGAACCTGGCTGCACCTCCTCCGCTGCCGCAGCTCTGCTCCATCTCCGTCAGGGCGACTCTACCGTGGGTCAGTACTCTGTGAAGTTCCGCACCCTATCCTCTGAGCTGGACTGGAATAATGAGGCTTTGGTGGCGACCTTCTGGCAAGGCCGTTCTGGGTGTATTAAGGACGAGCTCACTGGTCGGGACCTGCCAACCGCTCTGGACGAACTAATTCGGTTGGCCACCCGAATTGATATCCGGTTTGCTGGGAGACAACAAGAGCTCCGCCTCCAACGGGAGGCCGGCCGACCACGCCGGCTACCTCGTCTGGCTCCCGTTTTCCAATGACCTCCACTTCCTCCGCCAAGGGTTTCTGAGGACGAACCCATGCAGATCGACAGAGCCCACCTGACCCAGGAAGAAAGCTCGCAGCGTCGTCAGAGGCAGCCGTGCTTCTACTGTGGCGGTTCTGGCCACTTCATTGGGGACTGTCCGGTGCGCCCGGGAAACGCTCGCACCTAGGGCTCGCAGGAGAGGCATCCCTAGATGTAAGTGCGGCCTCTCCCCGTCTGACCATTCCCGTACTCTGTGGAGTTTCGCCGGACAGCACCTTTCAAGCCACCACCTTCCTTGATTCGGGGTCCGCTGGAAATTTTGTCAGCCACGCACTGGTGTCCAAATTTCGTCTCCCGGTGACCCCTCTGCAGAAACCCATGTTCGTCTCCTCCGTCAGTGGCAAATGCCTTAAGGACGCTATTCGGTTCTGCACTGCGCCCCTCACTTTGCAGATAGACGCCCTACACAAGGGGACTCTGACATTTCTTGTTCTGCCTCGCTCCTCTTCGGAAATCCTCCTGGGCCTCCCTTGGTTGCAAGACCATGCTCCGACCTTAGACTGGAACACGGGCGGGATTATCCATTGGGGTTCCACGTGCCACTCGCGATGCCTGCCTGCACTCCGTCCAGCTCTACGGCCTCTGCTGGGTCTACCCACTCTGTTCCAGGATCTAGCCGACGACTTTTCCGAAAGCCAGGCTGAAACTCTGCCCCCGCACTGGCCTTTCGACTGTCCTATTGACCTGCAACCCGGTACTACTCCTCCCTGAGGCAGAGTCTATCCTCTTTCTGTCCCAGAGACTAAGGCCATGTCGGATTATACACTCACCGGCCACTTTATTAGGTACACCTGTCCAACTGCTCGTTAACACTTAATTTCTAATCAGCCAATCACATGGCGGCATCAGTGCATTTAGGCATGTAGACTGGTCAAGACAATCTCCTGCAGTTCAAACCGAGCATCAGTATGGGGAAGAAAGGTGATTTGAGTGCCTTGTAATGTGGCATGGTTGTTGGTGCCAGAAGGGCTGGTCTGAGTATTTCAGAAACTGCTGATCTCCTGGGATTTTCACGCAGAACCATCTCTAGGGTTTACAGAGAATGGTCCGAAAAAGAAAAAACATCCAGTGAGCGGCAGTCCTGTGGGCGGAAATGCCTTGTTGATGCCAGAGGTCAAAGGAGAATGGCAGACTGGTTCGAGCTGATAGAAAGGCAACAGTGACTCAAATAGCCACCCGTTACAACCAAGGTAGGCAGAAGAGCATCTCTGAACGCACAGTACGGCGAACTTTGAGGCAGATGGGCTACAGCAGCAGAAGACCACACCGGGTGCCACTCCTTTCAGCTAAGAACAGGAAACTGAGGCTCCAATTTGCCCAAGCTCATCGAAATTGGACAGTAGAAGATTGGAAAAACGTTGCCTGGTCTGATGAGTCTCGATTTCTGCTGCGACATTCGGATGGTAGGGTCAGAATTTGGCGTCAACACATGAAAGCATGGATCCATCCTGCCTTGTATCAACGGTTCAGGCTGGTGGTGGGGTGTCATGGTGTGGGGAATATTTTATTGGCACTCTTTGGGCCCCTTGGTACCAATTGAGCATCGTTGCAACACCTTGTGGAATCTATGCCACGAAGAATTGAGGCAGTTCTGAAGGCAAAAGGGGGTCCAACCCGTTACTAGCATGGTGTACCTAATAAAGTGGCCGGTGAGTGTATATAGGAGAATCTCCGTAAAGGCTTCATACGCAAGTCTTCCTCGCCTGCGGGGGCCAGCCTCTTCTTTGTCGAAAAGAAATATGGTACTCTCCGGCCCTGTATCGATTATCGGGGACTTCACAAGATCACTATAAAAAATCGATACCCCCTGCCTCTGATCTCGGAGCTTTTTGATCGCCTGCGTGGCGCAAAAAAATTTCCAAGTTGGATTTACGCGGAGCATACAACTTGATTCGTATCCGTGAAGGCGACGAATGGAAGACGGCCTTTAATAACCGTGATGGCCTTTTGGCCTCTGCAACACTCCGGCGGTGTTCCAGAACTTCGTCAACGAGATTTTCCACCTGTGTTATTGTCTATCTGGATGACATTTTAATCTTCTCTCCGGATCTAGAGACTCACCGTCACCACGTCCGCCAGGTGCTTAGACGTTTTCCTAGCCACCAGTTATATGCCAAACTGGAGAAATGCTTGTTTGAGTGCACCTTGTTGCCCTTCCTAGAGTACATCGTCTCGGATCAAGGCCTCCAGATGGACCCCTCTAAGCTTTCAGCTGTCTTACAGTGGCCTCGACCATTGGGTCTCCGGTCCATCCAGCGCTTTTTGGGGATCGCAAATTATTATAGACAGTTCGTCCCGCAGTTCTCCATGCTGGTGGCCCCGCTGGTGGCCCTTACGAAGAAGAATGCTAACCCCAAATCTTGGCCTCCTGAAGCCCAAGAAGCCTTTGATCACCTTAAAGCAGCATTCGCTTCGGCTCCTATTCTGTCTCGCCCGGACCCGCAGCGTCCGTTTGTCCTAGAAGTGGACGCCTCCTCAGTAGCTGCCGGCGCTGTCCTCCTACAGAAGTCCTCCTCTGGGAAACTGCGTACTTGCGGCTTCTTCTCCAAGACCTTCACCCCAGCCGAACGGAATTACACGATCGGTGATCGCGAAATACTAGCCATAAAGTTAGCCCTAGAAGAATGGCGGCACTTGCTGGAGGGGGCTCGCCATCCCATCGAGATTTTCACCGATCACAAAAATCTTTATCTCCAGTCTGCTCAACGTCTGAATTCTCGATAAGCCAGGTGGTCGCTCTTTTTCGCCCGTTTTAATTTTCTCCTTCACTTTCGGCCAGCTGAGAAGAACGTTAGGGCGGACGCCCTCTCTAGATCCTCGGACACTGTGGGCCTAGAGCCGCCTCTGCAGCACATAATTCCTCCAGAACGTCTCCTTACGGTGGTCCCCGTGGATCTTCAACATCTACCTCCTGGGAAGACCTACGTACGCCCTGCCATGCGATCTCGAATCCTGAAGTGGGGATATTTCTCACAAACAGCTGGGAGTCCACAAGTCCCTGCAATTTATCTCTCGTTACTATTGGTGGCCCACCCTCGCTCAAGACGTTAGAGACTTTGTCCTGGCTTGTACCTCCTGTGCCCGTAATAAAGCCCCTCGTCTCAGACCCGCGAGTCTGCTTCAGCCTCTCCCGGTGCCTGAAAGACCTTGGTCCCATGTTGCCATGGACTTTGTTACTGACCTCCCGGCCCCCTCTGGAAACACGGTTATTTGGGTGGTGACTGATAGATTTTCAAAGATGGCGCACTTTGTTCCTCTGCCCGGGTTACCTTCTGCCCCCCAGCTGGCCCAGCACTTCTTTCACCTCATTTTTCGGCTGCACGGGCTCCCATTGCATATCGTCTCGGATAGGGGGTCCAGTTTGTGTTGAAATTCTGGCGGGCTCTGTGTGGTCAGTTGCGGTTTCAACTAGACTTCTCATCTGCATACCACCCTCAAACTAACGGGCAGGTAGAGAGGGTCAACCAAGTTTTAGGTACCTACCTACGACATTTTGTATCCCCCCAGGAAACTGGGCTGACCCCCTCCCCCTTGGGGGAATTTTGATAAATTCCCAGACTCGAAATCCATGGGGCCTCTCCCTTTTTGTTTTTGTTTGGGCTACACCCCCGCCCGCCTCTCCCTTGGCACCCGTGTCCGTTCCCGCCGGGAGCCCCAAATGCGGACACAAGGCCCTGGAAGTCACACGACAGGCCCTTCTACGGGCCTCCCTCGCACCAAAGTCCAGGGCGACAGGTTCCTAGAAGACCTCCGCCCCTATTGAAGCCGGTTGATAGAGTTGGTTTTCCGCAAAATATTGTAACTGGAGGAGTGATCCGCTGGCCAACGCACATTGCGATTATATCTAAGCCACGCCAGGGAACGGGAGTCTAAGTAGCCCCCGGTTTTCACCAGATTCCCGTCCGGAAAGCGGGATGGACTTGAGCAGCGGCGTGAGCTACCAGGTCGTTTACACCGCTCTGACGTGACGTGCATGCGATGGTCGGCCGGGTTACCAGCGTGGTGCCAAAATCGTAGTCCGTAGGCGTAGTTCGGGGACAGCAGAAGGTCCGTGGTGTGCAGCGCAGAAGGTTCGTGGTCAGAAGGCAGGCAGACGTTCCAGTGCATGCGGCAAACAGGCCCAAGTCAGGAAACAGTAAGCAAGGCGACAGGTACACGGGAAAATCAAGACTGAACTCAATACACTGCTAAAACGCTCCAAAAACACACCAACAATGGCAGCAGCGTGCTGAGGGACGTCTACCATATATATGACCGAGGCAGCGGCCGTCAATTAACCATTAAAGGCGTCGCTGTGCCCTTTAAATCCGACCATGCCGTCGCGCCATGTGCGCCTTAAGCTGGCTTATGCGTCGCGGCGGCTGTCAGAGCTAGCGAGTGTGCGTGCGCCGTGCGCGGGGACTGGTAAGTTACGGGGTTTTCCAGCCCTAGAGCAGAAAGACCACGGCTGCGGCAGCCGCATGCACCCGTGCCGACCCCGTGCGCACAGGGGGACGGGCCGCGGCGAGCTGCGCGCCGCGCGCCGTGACAAATATATTTCGTTTCAAGGTGCCCATTTATAATTAGTGGCTCTAAGTATTAGAGAGAGTCGCGAAGATTTGATTCTGTCGTCAACTGAAACCCGGTGTCCACAAGCTCCCTTGCCCTCCTACTCTGTTTCTCTCCGCAAAACGGTGGTGGTGCTGAACTGCTTCTTCTGTGGATCTGTTTCGCCTTCTCTCTGGCCAACTCTGATAACATCTTTGGTTTCAAGGAGGTGAGCTGGCCGGAGAAAACAGTGAGGGGGAAAGCGGTTCTTTCTTGATGACAGGATTGGGAATTTCGGCCTGGAGGAGCGTCTTTTTTGGATTTTGTGTGTACAGGAACCTGAGGCCAATCTGGTTCGGCTGACCTCCTCCTGCAAATTCCTAAAAAGAGGGAGAGACACTAAAGGGGGAGTACTGTCATCGGGGCTGGCGCGGGTGCCGTCGCCCCCCGCGACCATTCCCCACCTGCACAGGCTCCCACGCCCATCTACTTACCCGTCCACGCTCCTGGCTCCCTGCTCCTGCCTGTTCCGGCAGTCGCGCGCGCGTACCCGCCTGCTTAGGGCCTCGCGCGCGAGCGGCTGGTCTGGAATGTTAAAGGG
Source organism: Phyllomedusa bahiana (assembly GCA_025379985.1). NCBI lineage: Eukaryota > Metazoa > Chordata > Amphibia > Anura > Hylidae > Phyllomedusa > Phyllomedusa bahiana. The sequence continues at coordinate 29,157 of JAODAL010012844.1, forward strand.
GCAGCGCGCCGTAATTATGTCTATTGCCGGCGCTGGTCCTATTATTGTAAACACCCCCTGCACTCTCTGCCAGATTGTTGTGTGCGTAGTTATCCTTGAGAAGAGTTTGGAGTCCTGTTTTGATTACCCGTGTAGCATACCGGGTGTCCGGGCTACGTTGTGCCTGAGCATTGCGCTGTTTGCCGCCTGCCCTGACCGTCTGCCCGTCTCTGACCACAATAAGGGGAATTGATTACGATTCTGTACCCCGCATTACCCCGACCGCCATCGCAAGCAAGTCACGTCAGAGTTACGACCGATTAGCCTCACGCCACAGCACGAGGTCATCCCGCTTTGCGGGGCGGCTCTGGTGTATACCCAGGGCTACTTACACACCGCTCCCTGGCGTGACTTAACTATCATCGTTGCGGTGGTCACAGTGAATCCCCGCGCAACCATTATATATATAATATAAAGTATAAATATAGATTGGTGCTGTGAACACCAACAAAAGCAATGAATACTTATTTGTAAATTATGCCCACAGCCCCTTCCTATAACCATCTGCCTATAACCACCAATAATCATAATCATATATTCAGAGTACAAGTATTATACATGTATATATATATATATATATATATATATATATATAGTGGCCAGAGTGACCATTTGGGTTAGCGCATGAATCCTGGCCACTAGAGGGTCTATAGTTGGATGTCCTTCTGCAGATGTGCCACCTAGGACCTGGAGCTTGGTGGGGAAAAGCCACTCTATATTCTGTCAGTAATTATATATTACTGACAACGTCTACAGTATCAGCTAAAAATAGCTTGCAAGGCGCGAGCGAGCGTGAGCGAGTGAGTGAGTTCTCTTCGGGACAGCTATAGAGTTTTGGGTGGGTGCTGTCCCCCTGAATTCCCGGTCCCTGATTCCAGCCCAGATATTCTATAGGTCTCTGGAGACTTATTAAAAGCTTCCAACTCTAGGTGATTGGGGGAGTGGTCTGCTACCGGGATGTTGGAGCAGCAGAGCTGAAGGAGAGAGCTCTGTCCCCCAAGATGCAGAGGTAAAGGCCTATGCCATTTGTGAGACAATGAGGTGGCATTGTGTGTTCTGGACCTAGGTCTAGGCCACATATAGAGAGGTGGGTCTAACGTGTGTAAGCCATTGGCCAACGCCTGAGGTTTTGTTTGTTTTCTATTATGCCTTACTAAAGCTGGCTGAGCCAGTGTTAAACTGGACCCGGTCGTCTGAGTGCCATCTGCTAAGTAAACGGCGACCTGTGACTGGAGAAACCAGGGATGGTCCAAGAGTGTGCATAGCGCTCGCGCAGTACGCGATGTGTGCTACATTTGTGGAGGATGTCCCCCCAGGCATAAGAGATGACACTGACTAACTTTGTTGCACAATAGACGTGGCACTGCGGAAGTGCATGGGGCTCTGCAGCAAAAATTTAAAGCCAGAAGTTTAGACCTTTGTTTGCAGTGGAGCGAAGAGACCTTTTTTCGCTATGCTGAGATTTCTCTTTTCTCTCTCTTACCATGGGAGAACTGACACAGTACTTTGAGCGGGCAATTGCCCTGCTGAAGGAAGATATGGCCAGCTGCACCCCCCAATTCCCACAGCATCATCCGTGGCCGCGGCCATCCTTTCTTATACAGCAGCTATACAAGAATGTGAAGCTCAACAGCCCCCCAAAGGGTTGGTGCAGAAGGCTGGGGCTACAAGGACAGGCGCCGATGACCAGGGATACGGTTGTTACCAATGTCAACCAGGCCAATGACGGATAACAGCTTGCTGAAGGCCATAAAGGGGATATGCCCAGTGTGCAAGACCAAATCCTTAAGAGGCCTGGTTCGATGTAACTAGGAGCAACCCATCCAACAGCACAGTGGTGGCATGTGGTTCCGCAGTAGGAGCTGCCAGTACGAACCTGGAGTACGAGTTGTGTGGACATTCCCCCTATTGTTGATTTGACCGTCACGCAAAACGACTCACGTGCAACCGGATATGTATCACTCTTTATGAAGACCCAACCAAAACTGGTAAGACTGTTGATGCGCTCTATCTTATTAGAGACGGTTTTGGGACTGATAGTCATGGGTTGAGGTGTGTGCGGGAGCTCCAGGTGAGATAATACTAGGGCAGAAGCTTTCCTAGATTCTGGCAGTTGTGGGGGACGGCGAAGTCAATAGTATGGGTACTACTGGGAAAAAACCCCGAGTGCGCTGTGCCAATGTCCGGAACAGGGCCAGGCCTGATGACTTTCATATGAAATCCTAAAGACATTGGGATCATGATTCTTTGAACTAGTAACCAGGGTGGGTTAAACGTGTGTCCGGATGTGCAACTGGACAGGAGAAGAATCCTGTGAGAGGCAGTGAGACTATTAAGTCATGGATTTACAAAGTCAATGGACTTGAATGTTGTCATAGTGGACTTGTCATCAAAAACACCCCTTTAACTGCATTAATGCCGGAGAAACATGCTGCAGTGTGAACAAAGCGCTAGGGGGTGCAGCAGCTGTTTTGTTTGCAGGGATGGAGAGCAGCTCAAGGGTGCCCCTAGAGGTCATGATTAACTGCAGCTGAGACCGTAGCAGAGAATGTGTGTCCTGGGGTGCAGGACACACTAGATGAGCGTGCGCCGAGTGTTAACAACTACAACTCCAGGAGGAGCTAATGTTGTAGCCCCCGATCCCCCCGCCCCCCCCCTCCCGCAACAAGTGGTCCTAGCAACAAGTATTGCCTCTGCATCCTCTGTGGTGGAGAACATGTGAATATGATGTGCTACATGCTGTGTGCGTCGTGTCTGGAGTACATTGACAAGGTGTCTATACCAGTGACACCCCCCCCAGCCATCTGTGTGTAACCTGATAGTAACGTACAAGTTTTGCCGTGAAATCCGTGCCCAGTGCCTGATATCCACGCAGTTCTGTTTGCTACTGTTGGTCCCCAGAGAGAGAGCTTTCAAGTTTCATTTGGTTGCCTGGAAGGGAACAGGAGAATACTGGGAATGATTGCTCTCCTACAATGTGTGAGGAGACTGGTTTAATGAGGGTGTGTCCAGACTCTGAGGTGTATGCCTGCATGAATGAGGCACCGGAGAGGGATGAAAATACCTGTGTAAAGAAAACATGTGCTGAGGCAGATTTTGTGTGTAGCCCTGAGCAGTGCATTACAGTAGTTGGAACACATGTGTGATAGAGATCGGATTGTGGCACTGCAGATTAGTTAAGAGAAATGTCATGCTGGGATCTGTAGTCCTACAGATTTCACTAGCTCCAATGGTTGCTGTATTGCCAGTAACGTTTCCTGCCATGGTAACAAAAACAGCAGTTGGAGTGGAAGGGTTGAGACTCTAGACACCAAAGAGGTTGGTGTATTGCTTGAACCCTAATGAAGGGGCAGGTGACGGGTTAGAATCACAAGTCGCTCGCGTGTGCGATGACAATGAGGTTGCTTGTTCAGAGTCAACTTATAATTTTTCCATAGAGCAGGAGGAAAATATTTACAGTATCACCGAGTGTTAGGTCCTGTGGTTTATTTGTGGCGACCTCCATGAGAGGAGGCCAGGTGTAGCCCAGATTGTTCCGCTGAACCTACTGGGTTAAAGAAAGGATGCTGTCCCATTCTAATGAGTGTCTGCCATTGGATCCAGCTCATTGTGTGAAAATGGATGTTGAGCAAGATGAAGGAAGTATCCAGGTATATAGCTGATAGAGTGTGCTCACCATTATAGATGGTATTAAGGGGATATAGAGCAGAGGAAACATCTCCGCCGTTGATACAGTAATATCTGGGCTAGAAACCCAATGAGAATATCGTGCACAGGGAGATGTCCTCTGTCACTGAGGTGGGAAGTGCCAGGTAAGGTTAAAAGGCAGACACAGTGTCTAAAGAGTTGCCCAATGTTGACGCTGACACCTCTCTCTATCGATGCCTGCTGATTGTGGTGTGGTCTTTATTGCAGATCATACAGGGTTTGTGGACCCTGTAGTCAAATATAAGTCTGCTGATTTGGTCACCACTGGTCCCATATACCTGTTGTTGGTTGTAAAGCTCCAGATGCTGCCAGTAACCCTTAGTCTAGTAAGTGTCAAGTACATTGAAAGGGAGTAAACAACTGTGAATTTGATCTTCCTGCTGCGGTGAGCGAGGTGTATGGAGGGACCAGCGTGTCTCAACATAAAGATCACCCAGGAAATGAGCTGAACCACCGGCAGAGTTTCCTAGAGTAGCGATATGTCCTGCAATAACCACGAGATTATTGACATCGAGTTAAGGGCGTGGCAGAGATGTACATGGCCCGCTGTAGATTCTAGTCCAAGAGAAATTATAGGATGTAGTCTGGCTCTAAAAGGCAGATATGTCAGTGAGGACCAGAGGACTTGGGACATAGAGAAGTTTAGGTCCAGAATTGTATTCTTGCGAGACAAAGAGGTATTAGTATTAGGCTCAGGTGCAGCCCCAAATGGCCATGGCGTAAAGAGACCCTGAGAAGTGTGCTGTCCTTACAGCTTTCTGTAACCCTAGTAGGTTGCGGAACAAACAGGGGCCTCTTTCTATGGGAGGACCCAAGGATAATGAAAAACTCTGCCATGGGCACATGTCAAAGAGATGGCCATGTGTGTAGCAATCTACAAGGTCTATAGCGCTGGTAATGAGGGGTTGTCATTTCGATAACCCTAAGAAATGTTTGGCATGCGGGCTGTGGGTGATGACATCCATTGTTTGCAGGAGCGTGCCATGGTTTTGACACCTGTAAAAGTGTCTATGATCAGTCTCGTTGTCGCCGTTGTAGTTTTAATGCATGGGATGAGTCCACAGCGAGTGTATGTGACCAATGTCATCGTTCATGCCCCTGCAGACCATAGGGAGATATTGCCGCCCCAAAGTAGAGCTTGTGACCCCGAAGGGACCTGAGCAAAGTGCGAGACAAGCCCTACGGCCTTTTATCAAGCATTAGGGGGGAATACTGTGGCAGAGCGACCACTGGTAGTCCCGAGGACGCTGCCACTAGAGGGTCTAGATTTGGAAACCTTCTCAGATGCGCCACCGAGGGACCAGTGCTCGGTGGGGAAAAATCACTATTGTTAGTGTCCAGTAATTAGATATTACTGACACGTACATACAGCTAGAATAGCTGCAAAGCAGCTATGAATGTGTGGCCTCTTTCGGTACAGCTAAAGTGTTTGTGTGGTGTACTGTCCTCGCATTGCCAGTCCCTGGTTCCAGCCCAAAATTGTATAGGAGTCTCTGTAGACTATTAAAAGCCTTCCTACTCTAGGTGATTGGCGGAGTGGATTCTTCTACCTGGAAGTTTGGAGCAGCAGAGCTGAGGAGAGAGCTCTTGCCTCAAGATGCTGAGGAATGCCCTATGCCATTCTTGTGTGATACAGAGGTGCATTGGTGGTACGCTAGGTCTAGGCCACATATAAGAGAGGGTCCACATGTGTAGCCAGTGGCCCAGACGCCTTAGGGTGTTTGTTTGTTTCTGTTGTGCCTTAATAAAGCTTGCTGAGGCATTATTTCAGCTGGAGCCCGTGTCTGATGCCATTCTGCTAAGAAGCGGCGAACTGTGAGCTGAGAAACCCCCAGGACGGTCCAAGATGGCGTCCAGGGCGCAAGTATGGCCTACAATATATCTACATAAAAATATATAACTATATATAATATATAAATAATATATATACGGGGCGGGATTTTTTACAGATTTTGCACTAAATTCTGGATTGCTAACGACAAAAATGAGATAACTTTATTAGCGGCAAAATCTGTCAAAATTCAGATTTTAGCACCAAATTCCGTAAAAAACTGATTTTTTTGCGGCAAAAGCAAGATAACTTTATTGGCAACAGAATCCAAAATCTGTAGAAAAAACGGATTTTAAGTGACAAAAGCGAGAGAACTTTATTAGCGCCAAAATCCGGATCTTAGCGCCTAAATCCGTTAAATAACAGATTTTTTGCGGTAAAAAGGACAAGAATAAACTTTATTGCTAGCCAAATCTGTAGATGACTACATGCAGATAAACAAATAAATGCCATTTGATGGTGTATGTGCTTTACATACCCTTTTGTAGGGTGTAGATACATCCAATGGCTTGATTTATGCATACATTAAAAACCAGACTTGAAGACAAGCAAAAAAACGCGCCAAAAAATGCAAATTGCGCCAAAAAATGGATGTTTTTTTCAGCTGCTTTTGACAGGCAGTGGACAAAAAACTCAGTTTTATGAACGTTTTTAGTATTTTTGTTTTCACGGTGCCATTTTAGTCCAACTACCGTGTTGTCTATAGAGACCTTACATGACGCCAGCGCGCGCCCTCCCCTCCACAGGGATTTGGCTGCCTGTGCCCTCCTCCATTTACACTTAGCCAGTAACCACATCATGCGGTTCTCCCCCACATTTCCCACTGTAAACAGTGCATTGTAGTGTAAGTGTCTCACACTTCTCTCTCTTTGTCTGCAAAACAATTCAGTAAGGACAGCATAGGGTGAAAGCAGAGTGGGACACCCAGAATCTCCGAGCCTGACAAAACTTTTTTTTTTTTGTGTTTACGTTTTGCTGGGCTGGGCTGTATGCTGCTATTGGAACTACAGGTGCGTGTATGTTGCTTCACCAATCCCACTCACTTCAAGCAGCCCTGCATGACAGAGGGAGAAGACTGGACTCTCACCTCTTTTCTGCCCAGTCCTCCCCCCCCCCCCCCTACACTTTCCCGCAAAGATGCCAGTTCTACCAAGAAGTTGTAAAAAATAAAATGTTTTACTACTGCCATCAGCTAGTGCCGCCGGTGTAAAAGCCATCGTAGAGTGCAACTTTTGAACAGGGAAAAAGCAGGAGACCTCAAGTGGGTGGGCTCGCCGTACGCGCCGCAGCAAAAAATTGCATGACACCCATCGTTGTCTATGCCCAGCCCATTCAAAAAGCCACACCCACTCAACCTAATGCATAACGCTTTTGGAAAAAGCCGGTTAAAGGGAGTTCGCTGAATGAGGGCGCAGGTGGTGGTAGCCCCCCATAACCTGGTAGTGCCCCTTACAGCTGGTAATGCCCCCTTGTAGCCAATAGATGCCCCTCTGTAGCCAGGTAGAGCCAAATATTGTAAGCCAGTTAGATGCCCCGCGCTTTTGTTACCAGGTAGTGGCCCCACCCCTTTGTTCTCGCAGTAGTGCCCCCCATTGTTAGCCAGGTAGTGCCCCATCTGTTAGCCAGTAGTGCCCCCATTGTTGCCATGTAGTGCCCCCATTGGTTGCCAGTAGTGCCCCCATTGTTGCCAGGGTAGTGCCCCCATTGGTTTGCCAGAGTAGATGCCCCCATCTGTTTACCAGGTAGTGCCCCCATCTGTTAGCCAGGTAGGAGCCCCCATCTGTTTGTCCCAGTAGTGCCCCCATCGTTAGCCAGGTAGTGCCCCATCGTGAACCAAGTTAGTGCCCCCATCGTTAGCCAGGTAGTGCCCCCACATATTGGTTTTGCCAGGTAGTGACCCCCATCTGTTAGCCAGGTAGTGCCCCCATCTGTTAGCAGGTTAGTGCCCCCATCTTAGCCAGTATGCCCCCATTCTGTTAGCCAGGGTAGGTGCCCCATCTGTTAGCCAATGTATGCCCCCATCGTTTACCAGGTTAAGGTGCTCGAGGTATGTTTTTGGTGAGGTAACGGGTGGATGGAGAGTCGTTATAATTGAATCGGTAGATTTAGTTACAATAGAAAAACCGTAAAGAGCGTTACAGATTATATTGAATAGTAAAGAGCAAAGGGAAAGGCTGAGCGGATGATTGAAGACGTAAAGGTATTGACAAAAAGAGGTGGGAGATGAAACTGGATCGATGGTAAAGGATGTTGTCACGGGTGACAATATAGGGATTCGGGGGGGTTAGGAGTCCCTGTATAGGTTAGGGATAAGTGTGGTGTGCGCAGGATTGACCCTGACTGATCTTGGTGAACAATTTGTAGGAGGAGCAGTTATGAGACGCGGATAGAGAGTTTGGAAGGATTGTTAAAGGAGCTCGCCTATAAGGTTTGATATAGTTTTTTTTACAATGACCCAGGAAAGGAAACAGCAATTACTTAGAAAGCCAAATCAGGTTTAAGGTGTGGTAGTTATGGTGTATTAAGGAATGTGTGGGAGAGTGTGAAGCACCCATCGTTATCCAAAGTAGTGACCCCATCGTTTACAGCCAAGTAGTCCCCCATTTGTGCCAGTTAGTGCCCCCATTGGTTGCCAGGTATGCCCCCTCTGTTTTGCCAGTTAGTGCCCCCCTCTGTTTGCCATGTAGTGCCCCCCTCTGTTAGCCAGGTAGTGCCCCCATCGTTAGACCCCATGTAGTGCCCCATTGTTGCCAGGTAGTGCCTCCCATTGTTGGCCAGGTGATGCCCCCATTGTTTCCAGGTAAGTTGCCCTCTCTGTTAGCCAGTAAGACAAATGAAAAAAAAGAGCCCCCTAAATCTAATAAAAATAAAATAATAAAGATCCACTCACCTTACCAGGCCCCTGCAGCCGGCCCATCTCCCTGCCCGATCTCCCTCAGCGGCGAGCAGGGGAAGTGAAGAGCAGCCGCGGCGTCACTCCCCTGCAGTCCGCGCGTCACTTCCCCCATGCTCCGCACTGAACTGTATGTGCGGCGCACACACCGGCGCCGTACATAACAGGGAGAGAGGGGAGGAGGGAGCGATCCCTCCTGCCTCCTCCCCGCACAGGAGACCGCGGGCGGGTGAGCGGGCCAGCTGCGGCCGGATTCACCCGCCTGTAGGAGCGTTCCACCGCTGGCGCAAGAGTAGCGCACCATCGCTACTCTTGCGCCGCTGTAATTTAAAGGACCCCCCGCCGCCCTGCAGGCGGCGGGAGAATGCCAACTCCCCCGGGAGGCGGTGAGGGGAGCCCCAAATAGCTGGACCCCCCCGCCAAAAACGGAGATATGCATGTATGTGTAAAAGGCTGCCCTAGGCAATGGACCTTTGTCTGGACTTAGACCTTGTACCATTAAGTGTCCCATTGATTATAAAATGTGAATTTATTGGTATTGTGGCAGAGCAACCGCAGGCAGTCGCATGTTTCTGCCACTAGATGGAGCAAAGTAGGATACCTGCAAGCAACACGCCACCAAGGTTATCTGACTTTGGCGGCGTAGGAGCCAGCCATGTATGTTGTCAGCCACAGTAAGTGGTTGGCAGCTGGTTATAGTAAGTGTGGCTATTCAGCCGTTCCCAGGTCGGCTCTTATCGGGAGTGGGCAACGGGATGGGGTGCCTACTCCCCGTGTTCCAGAACAGGTTTTGTGCAGGTCTCTGGAGGCGTATAAAAAGTACTCTAGGTGACTGGGGTGTGTGGTCTGCTTACTGCAGTGAAGAAGCAGAGGACCTGCAGAAAGGCTCTGGCCCCCAGTGGCTTGAGGGAGGCTTACAGTCAGAACACTGTGGTGTTATGCGTGCTGTGCAGTAGTCACAGACCCCTGGTAGTAGCGGGAACCTCTGTGTCTAGTTAGTGGCCAGACAGCCGAGGTTTTGATTTGTTTTTTGTTTCTGTGTTTGTAACCTGTGCCTGAATAAAAGAGATTATGGCCAGTTAAACAAAAGCCTGCAGTCGGAGTGCCTTATGTTGGAGTGCCAAGCGTTTAACCAAAGCGGCAATCCGTGAGCTGAAATAACCTCTGAGACTGTCCAAGATGGCGGCTTGGCGAGTGTGAGTCTAACAGTATACAAGGAGTTTCCTCTTATGTCCAACAGATAGGGAAACATAGAAATGGAGATAGAGGAGAAAGACACAGAACAGCAGTAACTAAATGTGGAGGTGGTGGATTAAAAAAGTTGAAAGTCCAGATATAATGATATGATTATGTTCAAATATTATACATATTTATATAAATCTGACAGTTATATCTCGAGTTAGAATAAAATGTTGGCATACATACCCAGCTACAGAATACAGGTGAAACCAGAGGTTAAATTTACTATATAAAAAGACACATATGCAAGTTTTTCTCACTGTTCTGTTCTGATATGAAATCAGAATAAACCTTACCTGTTTTAGGTCAATTAGGAACCAAAATTATTTATATTTGCCAATTGCCAGAATAATGAGAGAAAGAGAGAATTTTAAAGCCTTTTTATAACTTTCTGGAAAGTCAAAAGTTTACATACACTAGGAGTACTATGCCTTTAAACTATTTGGGACAGCCCATATGATGATGTCATGTCTTTAGAAGCTTCTGATAGGTTTATTGGCAACATCTGAGTTAATCAGAGACACACCTGTGGATGTAATTTAATTCAGACCAGAAATACATTGCTTTTGTGTGTAACATCATGGGAAAGTCTAAAGAAATCAGCCAAGATATCAGAAAGAGAATTGTGGGCTTACACAAGTCTGGATCATCCTGCGGTGCAATTTCCAGATACCTGAAAGTGCCTTGTTCATCGATACAAACAATAGAAAATAAGATGGGAATGTCCAGCCATTAAACCACTCAGAAAGGAGACAGATTCTGTGTCTCAGAGATGAACGTGCTTTGTTCTGACATGTGCATGTCAACCCAAGAACAAAAGCAAAAGACCTTGTTGGACATGTATAAAAACTGTATTTGTCTAAGACTTTCTTTGTTGCCCATAGCAACCAATTAGAGCGCCCCTTTCATTTTTTCATAGCACTATATGAAATGAAAGTGGAGCTCTGATTGGTTGCTATGGGCATCAAAGAAAGTCTTAGACCAAGCAAGAAATATATGGAGGGATTACCTTCAGTACTACCTATTCACCCAATATAATAGTATTGTATCTATAATATGTCACGTCAGAGGAGGTGCAGTGGGCCCTGACTGCCACCCAGCCCTCTATCCCTACCTACTTGGCGTGCTGCCCTAGATGGCAGTCCCCAACTGGACGACAGTCCCTACACTGCTACGTGCAGGGCCGTCAGGGGAATGCAGTGTCAGGCAGTCCAGGTCGATAATGGTGTGAGTACATAAATCGAGAACCAGAAGAATAACAGGAAGCAAGCCGAGGGTCAAACACAGGAAGTAACGCGGTACAAAATCAGAAGCCAGAAACGAAGTTGAGGAGCAAGCCGAGGTCAAGAGAACAGGGGTAAACAAGCAACAAGGAAACTGGGGAAACGCTAGGGGATAACCTTTCACAGGCAAAGGCAGATTGCACTGAGCCAGTTTAAATGAGGTGCCCGGACACCGCCCCCGCAGCTGATTGGAGCGGCCCCAGGGCTCCTCTATTGGCCTGTGTGACACACCCTCTGACCTGATTGGGATCCAAGCTGACAATCTTATGTTCAGCAGTCAGGCTTCTCCCTGGGTGTGTCGACCGACTAGAGGGATTAACCCTTGCAGCGCTTGGCTCCTCTACGGCAGAAACGTGCGCTGTGACATAATAAAAAAATATTTACCCATGCTGTATGCACATAGCCAATTGGATGATATCGTAAAAAAAGAAGTCAGATTTGTAGCCAAAAAAACTTCCAATATCAGATCTATTATCTCACCAAGTCTTTATGTGAGCCAAAAGAAGGAGAATAAAATTTGGCTCACACATAAGGGCTCATTTCGTTGTGGGCATTCAATCTGCTTAACGTGCCAATACATGTTAGTGATAGCTTTTCATCATATGTTACCAAAAGAAGCTACAAAGTACAACAGTATATAAACTGCAATACAAAAAATGTAATTTATTTAATTTCATGTAGCAAATGTTTAGTTCAATATGTGGGATGTACGATAAAAACACTCGAAGTCAGAATGAGACGCCATTTATCGGATGCGCGAAAGGCAACACAATTAGAGATGGGCGAATTGATTCTAACGAAGTGGAATTCGTTTAGAATTTGAGGAAAACTTCGATTCTAAACGAAGTCGAAGTTTGGGGTGATTCACAGGAATGAAGCGTGTTTTTAATTGATAAAAATGGCTGTGGAGAAACATCCCGTTACATTGGGGCAAAGAATTTGGGGAGGAAGAAAAAAGGCATAGCCTACACGACCATGTGCGGGAGATGAAGCAATCAGAGACGGCGGGATTTCCAGTGACGTCACCGCACTATATAAGTCCGGGCGCCACGCTGGCAGCTCACACGCTCTCATGTGCGGGTGTAGGGAAGGTGCTGCCGCTGCTGCTTATGATGTCTAATACTAAAGAACTCACTTTTATACAGCGATTCTTTGGGGGGTGTCTCAGCTTGTCTCAGAGACTGCTTCTCTTACGTTCTAATTCTGATTTTGTGGGGTATTGGAACTGAAGTCCAGTGTGCATCCATTTCAGCTGCATATACATTTTAATGCTATCTGCTCAGTTCTTGAGCACATTGAATATCCAAGGGTTATCTAAGCCTGTTGCTGTTGTATTCAGTTAAAGAAATAGCATTTTTACAATACAAATACCACTTAATTTTTGGTTGCTCATTTATTTTGCGCAATTTAGATCCAGGGGTTAATTAAAGGGGTTTTGCCACCATGTAATGTTGACGTGAACCTCCAAAATGGGTGTTTAATCACTTTTCTAAATATATGTGATTACAAAAAGTGAAAACTTGAGAGCTACAGCATTTCTAAATCCCTTAGTTAACTCAAAGCTTCCCTAGACACGACCAGGAGCTGACAGGCCACGCTTGCGGTGAAACACTTCTTATTGTTGACAGGCAAAATGAATGAGCTTCAAAGGCACCGGGTAGACAGTGCAGTCGGAGGCTGTGTCTTGCTGCATTGAGAATCCACTCTTGTACTGTTTTTATTTCACTTAAGTTTTGAGACGCTCCCTTGGATTCCTCACTCCTCACTCACCCCCTCCCTCTCTCCCTGAAAGCTTCATGACCTCACCCCATGATTTGTATATATCCTGCTCCCGTGCTGATAAGAGGTAGGTAACTGGCATCTTGGCAAATCCTCTTTAAGCATTGTTCTGCTGTTCTGGTCACTAAAAGAAACGTTCTTTTTCACCGCCAAAGAAGAAATTTTGCCTGTAGCATAATTCATATCGGAGGTTAATTACGAGTTTTTCTGTTGTTGTGTTCCGTAAAATACACGCCGTTTTAACCACTACAAAACTGGTAATTGCAGGCAGCATTTTTTTCATTTTGCGCAATTTTTTAAAAAAACAATTTTCCCCAAGGGTTAAACTAAAAGGTTAATTTGTTTTTGCCAGGTTTTGTATTCAGGTTTAAAAGATTAACGGTTTTTTTTTTCCACCTTTTCCCCAAAGAGAAATTCTGTAGATAATTCATATCCGAAGGTTAATTAAGCGTTTGTGCTTTTTATATCAGTAAAATACACAGTGTTTTTAAACAGCACATACAAGTAAATTTTTCCTCCCCATTTGTGGAGCGCAATTTATATTCCAAGGGTTACCAAGCTTGTTAGTGGGTTTATTTGGAGTCAAATACGGGTTTGTATTTATCATATACAGATATCTTCATCACAGGTCTGTACATTTTAAAACAAACAGTATGTCAGAAAGAGAGGTGGCGGCTCTTCACCTGCGGAGTAGCCAGGGGGCACAAACATTCCTGGGGGGCAGGCCCAGTTGCGCATAGCAGGGGACGTGCAAGCAGGGGTCACTCGGTGAGGCCAGAACTCCCGGTGTCATCTAGCGGCCGTGTGTTGTTCAGCAACCCAATGGTTCTTGATTGGTTGACTAGGTCATCCAACTTCCCCCAGATGACATCTGACAACCCCAGCCAAGAGTCGGTGGGAACGTCAGAACAACCCTTATTTGGGACATGGCCAGGAGGGGTAGCGACCATCACCTGTCTCAACCCCCCTTCTTTCCCACCCGGTTCCCTCAGCCAGAGATCTACTATGTGGTCTGGGTCAGCGCCAACTATATAGCAAGGATGAACAATTTGAAGAGGGCAGTCAGCAGCTACTTGGCAGTGAAGAAATGGGGCCAATATCCCTTGCTTCTTGCAGTAGGCGGCAAAGTATAGAGAGTATAGAGAGTGGCATGGGAGGTCATGTTGTCAGGGGTCAGCCTCTGCATACCAAGACCGGTGATGAGGACAGCAGTGACGATGAAACACAAATCGATGATGATGTAGCCGACCGCACTTGGGAGCTGGTTGAAGCAAGGGCTTCATCATCGTCAGGAGAAGAGGGCGTCAGCTTGCGCATCAGGCAGCGGCACAGCAGCAAGTGGGTTGTGTGGCCCGTGAGTCAGCAGGGTAGCAGCAGTGTGAGGTCGGGAGCCAAGCGGCCACAGGGTAGAAAACCCGCTTCGCAGGTCCAAGAAAGTAGCGGCACAGGGGCTCAGTGACGCAGTCACACATGCCATTGCAGCCAGTCAAGGCTCCACCACCTCTGCTGAAGGGAGCTGTTTCTCTTTGCCATCATCTCCAGGTCCAGATGTCCCGCTCCTCGCTTTTTCATGGCGCCAGCAGTCGTTCAATGAGGCGATTGCAAAAGAGACAACAGTATGGTCCCCAAACCCTTAAAGGTGCAGAAGCTGACCTGTTGCTCCCGTCCAGGTTGTTGGTACTGCAGTTCCTCCTTTCCAAATGGTGGATCTGCACCGTTCAGAGACTAATGGCTTGTGCCCAAACCGAGATGGAGAGTTCCCAAACCGTAATTTTTTTCCCAAAAAGGCGGAGTACCAGCACTTCATAAATATGTAGAACAGAAGGTGGGCCCGTCCTTGAGCTTATTGGTTTGTTCCAAGGTGCACGGCGGTGGACGTTGGAGCTGTAACTACGGTCAGGGCCAGTACATGTCCTTTACGGTCCATGGTGAAAGTGCTTCCTGCCAGGCACAGCAACAACTTGGACAGGAGACGCCGCTTTCTCCTCCACGTTGTCAAACTGCGGCTCCGCGCCAATGTCCGCCTCCTCCTCCACACTACCCCCATCATTCAGCCTCCAACAAGTACTGCTCCATCATACCACATGTGTAGGGACAGCGTGTCACGCAGTTCTACACCTGGCTTGACTCGGTGAACGAGTCACACAGGGGAGGAACGCTCCCCGTCATGCAGCAAGAAATCGATGTGTGACTTTCTCGCGCTACTGCAAATCAGAACCATGGTGACGTTACAATGGGAGGAACATGGTGTCCGGGGCTGCACAGGGACGGATGGTCCCTGTGCCTTGCATGGCCACGTGTTCAATTGGTTGTGAAAAGGTTCCTGAAGTCTTACACCGATCTTCAGAAGAAATTTTGAAAATGGTCAGGAAACTGTGCATGCACTTCATCCATTCCTCAAAGCCCGGGGGAAAACCTCTCGAGGTGCAGCAGCAGAACGGCCCCCCCCAACACACTCTGATAAAGCGATGTTTTTCCCAAACCGTTGGAATTCCAGCCTGCACATGTTTTGACGACTGTATGAACAGAGAAAGGGCATTAACGATTTTTTGATGACCCAGGCGGACAGGAGTTTTCCCCCGTGTAGCTTTGATGTCAGCCAGTGGCAGCTTTATGCGTGACACTGCCGTTTGCTAGGCCATTTGAGGAGGCGAAAGTTTTTTTGTCAGTCGCCAGGACTACGGGATTGATAAAGTCATTTTCCCCTGCTTCATGTCCTGGAACAGATGCTGAAAAATCTATGGGCAGGGGGACCCGGAGTGTGGCGGGCTACAACTTTACGGCCACATGAGTCCGGTGGGGACTTGAACTGGGGAGGAGGAGGGAGGACATTGGGCAGAAGATTGTTGGTGAAATGAGTGGATTTTCTACCAGGTGACAAGAGAGGAGGAGCAGGAGCAGTGGGGAGGTGATGGAGATGAGGAGACGAGGCAGATTTACCCGCAAGCAAACCCTGGGGAGTATACGTGGAGATGGAGGAGGGAGCCCCTCGGAGTCCCCTTGTGCGTGGCCCGCAGCATGCTGATTTGCCTGGCTAGTGACAGCTGAATAGTCACCATCCGGCAAGGGATGACTTCTGCTCTCCACCTATTTGGGGCCCTTGCTACCGGTCCAAAATGGGAGCCCTTTTTCCCAGCACTGAGAGGGAGGAAAAAACTCAAATACTATAGGGGAAAACCTCCGTAGTCAGTTGGCCGCTGCCTATGTGCGGCATCGTCCCTCCTCTGAGAGGTCTGACCGGGGGGTTCCTCAGCGCTCAGTATATCGCGCGGCTGCTGGGGGAAGGTGGGGGGGGGGGTAGGAGCAAGTACCAGCTCCATCAGCAGCAACCTAAGTCTGGAGTCAATGATGAGCAGCTTCCTTCACCCGCCTAGTGGAGGAGGGCACTCGCCCGCCAGCAGCAGGATCTGGCCAGACCCTGAACCAACGGTGGTGGCCTACTTGGGACAGCACTCTGCCACCCCAGTTAGAAAATCCGCTGGACTACTGGGCAGCCAAAACTGGATGTGTGGCCGCAATTGCCGAGTTTGCAGTGGAGAAGTGTCCCGCCCGACCAGTAGTGTGGCATCAGAGCGGGTGTTCACTGAGGCGGGGGCCATCGTTACCCAAGGAGAACCCGTTGTCCACGGGAAATGTGGAAACGACCCGACCTTTGTCAAGGGTGAGTCAGGCGTGGATCGGCCAGGATTTCCACACACCAATGGCTTAGGCGTCAGATTACATCAGCCATGCGCCTCACCAAAAAATTTGAGAAAATGAGTCTGGATTCAAACTACCTGCCTCAGCCACTATTCTGATGCCGCCACGGTCTGATGCACACATTGCTGACAGTTTCTCCATCTGCCACCAACCATTTTACCAGGGACTCCACACTCTGTTTTTTGTGCCACTTATGAACTCATGGCGCTGTGTTGTTGCTGCTGCGGTCACCTCCACACCCTGTCATTGTGCACTCTTGACCTTGCTGCTGCTGTTGTTGCTGCTGCGGTCACCTCACACCCTATCATTGTGCCACTCTCTGACCTCATGCTGCTGTGCCATCAAACCCCCACTCTCTGTCATTGTGCCACTCTGTGACCTACTCCTGTTTTTGCCACCTCCAGAATGTCATTGTGCCATGTCTGCCTGATGCTGCTGCTGGTGGCTGCTGCCGTGACCTACACACTGTGTCATTGTGCCACTCCTTTTGACCTACTCTGTTTTTGCCACCTCCAGAATGTCCATTGTTTCCCCTGTCTGACCTCATGCTGCTGCTGTGGCTGCTGCCGTGACCTACACACTCTGTCATTGTGCCACTGTCTGACCTCATGCTGCTGCTGTTGCTCCTGCCGTGCCCTCCACACTCTGTCATTGTGCCAGTCTGTGGCCTACTCCCGTTTTTGCCCCCTCCCGATGTCATTTGTGCCACTGTCTGATCATGCTGCTGTGGCTGCTGCCGTCACCTCCACACTCTGTCACTGATGTTGACCTGAGCCTCAGCTTTGTTTTTTTTCCCGCTGTCGCTGCCATGACTTTATCAGGTACATTCCCGCTTCAGTTTTTTGGTCAGTTTTGCCCTCTTAATGTGCCCAGGGAATTTTATAGTGAAGCGTTCTAAGAGCGGGGCGGCAGTCATATGCGTGTCAAAACTAAAAACACAACATTGTATGAGACCAAACCAAGCTTTCCCTCGGCATATTTAAGCATGGCATAACGTTCTACAGCACCCTACAGGCTCTGTGCAGCCTGGAAATAGCTGTTTTTTAACGCAATTTGTCCCGAAGTAATTCGGACTGAAACGAATTTTGTTGGAAAATTCGGCGAAGTCTGCAAATCGAATTTTTGAGAAATTCGCCCATCTCTAAACACAATATGTCGGCAGTTTCAAAACATTTATTGAGAAACATGCTAGCAATGCTGCATCCTTTCATTGTATGGGTATAGAGAGATTTTTTCTTTCAGAAAGAGGAGGTAATTTGAGAGATAAATTGCTGAGTAGTGAAGCTAGATGGATCTTCAGACTTGCCACAAGACAACCGCAGGGTCTAAACGTTAAACACGATATACTGTATCATTATTAATTAGAGTTTTGGTCATATCAATAGCGTGCCTATGCATTCATAATAGTTTCAGCCTGATATATGCATTTGTTTTTATAGAGATAAGTATGTATGTTTTAAATATGATTCTGGAAAATATAGGGTTAACTAGTTTGTAACAGTGCTATACGTAAGTTCCAGAATTCCATATAACCGGGACGTGAGTTTCTCTTGTCAGACCAAGATTAAGGTATACTTACTGAAACGCGTCGGTCTGGCTATGTCAGTCTTGATTATGTGCGCACCCTAATCCTCAGTGGTTTGTGCTTGAATACCTATGCAGGGTTTTGTGAGTTTTTAACTTGTTCTAATTAAAATATTAAGTTTTAATCAAAGCCACATCACTGTGTCTCCGTTGGAGTATATATCACTGCAATATTGTGATCCCTGTTAAAACCTAACTTTTAATAGATATCCCTAAAATAAACCACTTAAACCCCTATAAACTTACCAACACATACTATTAAAGTGCAGTATCCTATCTATTACCTGTCAGCGGGGTAATCGCCCCGAAAAAGGGCGGCTCCGCTATCAATGACAGATAATATTGCTAGATTTACACAGCATCTAAGAATGTATCCCCAGCTTTCCCGACGCGTTTCCCCCTAACATATAGGGTTCATCAGGGGATCAAAACACACTCGCTGCAGAATCATTTGCTGTAATGCTATATACAATACAAAAAGACCCTTATCAGGCCAAATGAGAAAATATATATATGCATGGATACTTAGCTTGGTGCTGCGAGGTATAGTTTTTGATAATCCTTGCATGGCTTTGATATGCTGGCACCCAAGATGTGAGGGAGACGGAACTGATCCTTTCCGTTCCCTTATATACCTTAAGCGGCCCCTATTATTCATAATAATGATGCCCTCAATGTTATCCCTATACTGATTAGGGTTGTCAGTATAGTTCCTACCTATTACCAGGTTCCTATGTTGTGCCGACGCGTGCGGCGTCCCGGACGTTGATATGCGCATGTCCGGGTTCCTATACCATGCCGACGCGTGCGGCGTCCCGGACGTTGAAGTGCGCATGTCCGGGTTCCTATACTATGCTGACGCTTGCGGCGTCCTGGACGTTGAAGTGTGCATGTCCGGATATGCCTACCCGGAAGTGGCCGGCTTGGTTAACACTATCCCGGCAACAAATGCTGTTCTATTTGATTCCTCTTTATTTACAGCACTTTCTGTTAACCCACATCAGGTGGGTTCTCTGCGCATATTCAAACACCTCTCAGATGTCTTATTTCTAATAACTAATGAACCTATGTATTATTCCTCCTTATAAATAAACAATACTTGTCCCAAACAAAAATTAATAAAACAGACGATGAAATACATTGATGTGTTTTGAATATTTATATATTGGGCATATTAAAAGGGCCTATATTACGGGGCACAAGAATTCACTGTCTTCAGCTGACCTTGATTGTCAGACTGTAAGTAATCAGTGAATATAATAAAAACATTTTATATATCTAATGCATATTTTATAGTCTTGTTTTGAAGTTTATATTGGTCCTTTGTAGAAAATAAGTTCAAGAGCTGTGTGAACTGATGTTAAAGGCTATATTATTACAATTATTCAAAAAAGCATCCAAATTGTAGAGTTTCATTAAGGGCCTTTGGATGGACCGATTCCATCTGGTAAATCCACTGGGTCTCTTTACATAGAATTTTTCTGTCCCATTCTCCACCCCTAGGGGACAGTCTGACCCCTTCCAAAATCACAAAACTTAGGGATTCCCATTCTCCATTATGATGTTCCCAAACATGTCGTGCTATTCGGGTATCTCTCCTATTTTGCACGTCCCCCACATGTTCTCCCACCCTTCTTCTGAATGCTCTTTTCGTTTTTCCTATATAGTTGAGTGGGCAAGGGCATGTGCACATGTACACCACTCCTTCCGTCCTACAGTTGGCGAAATCCCGAATGTAAAATTGTTTCCCATTGGAGGCACTTTTTAATGACTTACTTTGTTGTATATATGGACATGCCACACATCCCTGTCCACATTTGAACATGCCAATCGGTCTCCTTTCCAGCCAGGTATTTTTTTGGGAGGGCAGTGGTGTATAGTGGCTAGGAACTAATCTATCTTTAATTGATCTACCTTTTAGGTATGTTATCAAGGGACGTGAGGGAAATTATCCTTCCAAATCCTTGTCCAGGGTTAATATCCCCCAATATTTTTGTAGGATATGGATCACTTCTTGATTTCTGTCATCAAATGTTGCCACTAGGCGTACCTCTTTCTCTACCTTTTCTTCCTGGGATCTAGTTTGTAATAATTTTATTCTACCCCGTTTAAGCGCATGCTGGAAAGCAGAATCCAAAACCTTTGGGGGATATCCCAGATTCAAAAATCTGTTTCTCAGCATGTGTGACTGTCTCTTAAAGTCCTCTTCTCTTGAAGAATTTCTCCTAATTCGCAGAAATTGGCCTTTTGGTATCCCCCTTTTACATGGTAAGGGGTGATGACTGTCCCAATGCAGCAGACTGTTGGTCGCTGTAGGTTTTCTGTATATGTCTGTATGGATATTGCCAATGATGTCTTTAGTGATTAAGATATCCAAAAAAGGCAGACATTTCTCCTGTATTTCAAAAGTAAAATGCATTCCAATCTTGTTATTGTTAAGTTGTGTAACAAAATCCTCAAACGAACACCTTGTGCCCTCCCAGAGGATGATGATGTCATCTATGTACCTCCTCCAACATAAAATCTGGGGGGGCCACTGATCATCCCCTGGTTGGGACACCAAGGTGGCCTCCCACCAGCCGAAGGAACAAATTTACATATGTGGGAGCACAAGGGCTCCCCATTGCAGTGCCCCTGAGCTGGTGGAAGGTCTTGGTGCCAAAAACAAAATAATTATGTCTTAGAACAAAATCCAATAGTCTGATCACAAAGGCATTATGAGCCTGAAATTCTGTACTCCTTGTAGAGAGAAAATTTTCTACTGCTTGGATGCCTATCTCGTGTGGAATATTGCTATACAGGCTTTCTACATCTATAGATCCCAATAGTACTTCTTTATTGACCGAAATTCCATCCAGTCTGCGCAAAAGGTCAGAGGTATCCCTTATGTAAGATGGCAATGTAATTACAAAATTCTGTAAGATATTATCTATGTAGATCCCTACATTCTGTGTGATTGATCCCACACCTGAGACTATTGGTCTGCCTTTTAACGGAGAGTAGCCCTTGTGGATCTTGGGTACTGAGTAAAACGTAGGTACTTGAGGATTTGATGGCATCATGAATTTAAACTCTGTATGCGATATCAGGCCCATTTCTAATCCTTCTACTAGTAATGTCTCAAGTTCTGTGACAAAAGTTGTTGTAGGATCTACAGGTAAAATACCGTAACACATTCTATCTTTTAGGAGGTCATTACACATCTGTCTGTATACTCCGTTGGAGTATACCACGTTAAATCCCTTGGATGCTGGATTTCCAACTAGCAAAACCCGAAGCATACTGCCAAACTGGTTACAAAGTGGCTTAAAAGGATTCTCCGGGAAAGGAAGAAAACGAAATAGATAAACTAGATGTCATAATGAAAAAAATCCTAAATAACTTTGAAAAGTCTGTACGTTTTGTCTAGGTGATAATCATCATATAATAACAAAAATGGAAGCCGGGCTCTTTCCTAAGAAGAAACTTTTCATACATGAATTATTACAGGGTCTGTGTGTTACTTCCTGGTTAGTGACATAACTGACCTGAACTGACAGACTTGTGGTATGAGGGCCTGCAGAGTAGAAAGAAGACTGATATTGATATATAATGTGGTGTGGATACAGAATCTATAGATCAGTTGGGAATAATCTGTTGTGGGAAATGTAGTTTTCATACAGTGTACCTAGCAACCGTAGCTCCGCCCACTACCCCAGTGAGGATAAAGATCCAACATGGCAATAATATACGATATAACAGCGTTCATAAGTAGCTCACACCCTGGATTGTGACAGATAGTTATTGCTTGTCTTTAGTATTGCTGCACTATAAGTTCTTATTTTTTTGGTTTCTCACACAATCCCTTTAAGGATAATCAAGTCAATATTTTGGAGTGGCCATCACAAAGCCCTGATCTCAATCCTTTTGAAAATTTATGGGCATAGCTGAAATGGCAGGTGCGAACAAGGTGACCTACAAACATGGCTCAGTTACACTAGTTCTGTCAGGAAGAATGGGCCAAAATTCCTAACAACTATTGTGATAATCTTGTGTAAGGATATCCAAAATGTCTGACCCAAGTAATACAGTTTAAGGGCAATGCTACCAAATACTACTAATGAAATGTATGTAAACTTTTGACTTTGCAGAAAGTAATAAAAATGTCTTAAAAAAAAATACCCACTCTCCATTACTCTGGCATTTGGCAAATATAAATAATTTTGATAATCCTAATTGGCCTAAAACAGGTAAGGTTTATTCTGATTTCATGTCAGATAATGATAAAAACATGCATATGTGTCTTTTTATATAGTGTATGTAAACTTCAACTGTATATGCCACTGTGAGGTGCTAAGAGAAGGGGAACATATCTCCTTATGGAGAGCACCAGTTAAGGTGTGTAGTGTTTTGATTGCCTTTTAGCCCACTACTAAGCATCTGCATATCACAAGGCATTATGGGAAAGGAGCTGGGAAGCTCACTGCGCCCTCTATAGGTTGTAACAAATCCTCAATTTACTTCTGATTCACTGAATCTTTGAGAAGCAAATAGGAATATTAGTCAAGCCAATATTGCTCATCTACATACGCCGTTTCGGGGTTTTGCCCCGCATCAGTGTAGAGCAGAGCGATATTGGCTTGACTGGGTGGGAGACAATGAGTGGCTGAGAGAAGGGGAACATCTCTCCTTATGGAGAGCACCAGTTAAGGTGTGTAGTGTTTTGATTGCCTTTTAGCCCACTACTAAGCATCTGCATATCACAAGGCATGATGGGAAAGGAGCTATAGTATATTGTTGACTCCTATTGGTATCAATATCAATGGTTCTATTTGGAGCCATACATTTTATTATGGGCCTTTGAGCAAGAGACAAAGTTGGCACTGTCAGGTGTGGAAACAATCCAGTAAGTTGGCAGTAAGGAGCTCGATTTACTCTTCTATAATTCATAGACTCCCTACCTTTTTTACTTTAAGTGCCACCTTATTTCTTAAACACCAACCTCAGCGTATACAATCTACTAGACTCATCCTGTGAAATGCCCTTAACTTATTTTGTCTTTTTGAATTTTCTGTAGATCAACGCAGAGATGGTGGAGACATCGTTTGTTTCGGGAGCTCGCGCTAATACACTCATACTCCGACAGCGAGGGGGGCTGGCAGCCCACCGGCCCCATAGTCATGCATTATTTGCGGCGCGTATTTGCTGCAAATAATTGATATGTCACTTATCTCCCCGCACGTACAATACGATCTTATTATACGAGCGGGGAGAGGAGGCGTAATCCATAGTTCTCTATGAGAGCTATGGATTACCGTAATTATGGGGTGCATTTCCCCACGTGTTAAGAGCAGTACGCCACGAAATACACAGCTAAATGCGCCCCAAAATAAGCCGTGTTTGAGAAGGAACTGTGAAAGAAACATGTGCGCGATGAGTTCACAAAACCTCTTCAGTCATCCCTTATTATTGTATGTGTTCCTATGTTACCATGATGTGTTATAAACTTGCAGCAATATGATATACTGTATTTATATCTCATCACATATCTTTTATCCATCAGCAGCAGTAAAGAGTAGAAGAACCACCTATTAAGGTTAAAATAGGTTTTGTGATTTTTTTTTACAGCTACCTATACCAGTTGTCCACATTCCGTATTTGTAATTCGTGTATTGTGTCTGATGCGGGGATCTTCCAGAGAGTTAAAGGGGTGTTATCGTTTCATTAAATGGTCTTCAGAATAAGGGGACAGTGAAAACAAGCAACTTTGCAATTGGATGTCATTAGCAAAGCTGCCTTGTTCTCACAGTGTCCCTTATCTTGTGTTTTTATTTACAGTACACTAATATCCAGTGTGGGTCTAATCCCTCCTGATCCCTCCTCCTTGCAATTCACTAGCTGAGAGCTCATTTACATTCTGTACAGCCCCTGGGTCGATTCAAGGAGCTGTGTGTCTGACTCAGAGTTAGGGGCCGGAGCATTTTCTGTTTCCACACCGAGCAAAAACAGACTGCAGCAGATAGAACAATGAGAAAACAAGACAGTTTTGACCCTGTGCCTAACTCTCCTGCATGAAAAAACTTTGAGACTCTCGGTTCACATATTTTGATCAAAAGATGTTTAAGCTGCCCACGACTTTCAACGTGATCTCAAAATCGGGCAGTCCTATCCTATCTTTACCTCTCAATCGAGCCAATCAGGCCTCTCGCTGGGTCAACCGACCTCCATTATTCAGAGAGAAAAAATAAAAAACACCCAACCTGCAAAGCTGCCCTTCTTATGACAGCCTGTGAGAGTGGGCGGGGACAGAAACCCAAAATGGAAGCACCCCTTCCTTTCCATATAGGTTAAAATCAATGTACACCAAGTATAACGTATGTTTCTGCACACAAAAACATTTCTGAAAAACGTATGCAAACCTGGGTGCCACTGGCAGGGCTGCGGCACACATGTAATTATACATGTACACACACAGACCGCCGCCAGCGGCACATTTCTGCAAAAAGGGCAATACACTACATGGAAATCCCTAAGAAGCATTTATGCTATCTATCATACATGAAAAAACTTTGAGACTCTCGGTTCACATATTTTGATCAAAAGATGTTTAAGCTGCCCACGACTTTCAACGTGATCTCAAAATCGGGCAGTCCTATCCTATCTTTACCTCTCAATCGAGCCAATCAGGCCTCTCGCTGGGTCAACCGACCTCCATTATTCAGAGAGAAAAAATAAAAAACACCCAACCTGCAAGCTGCCCTTCTTATGACAGCCTGTGAGAGTGGGCGGGGACAGAAACCCAAAATGGAAGCACCCAATCATTACCATATAGGTTAAAATCAATGTACACCAAGTATAACGTGTTTCTGCACACAAAAACATTTCTGAAAAAACGTATGCAAACCTGGGTGCCACTGGCAGGGCTGCGGCACACATGTAATTATACATGTACACACACAGACCGCCGCCAGCGGCACATTACTGCAAAAAGGGCAATACACTACGTGGAAATCCCTAAAGAAGCATTTATGCTATCTATCATACATGAAAA
Source organism: Phyllomedusa bahiana (assembly GCA_025379985.1). NCBI lineage: Eukaryota > Metazoa > Chordata > Amphibia > Anura > Hylidae > Phyllomedusa > Phyllomedusa bahiana. Next base: position 54,242 of record JAODAL010012844.1, read on the forward strand.
AACTTTGAGACTCTCTGTGCCGTTCTTAGAAAGCTGTAATACATCTCCAGCTGTGAGAGATCAGTGCTCAGATTAGATTGAATGCAGCCTGTGGTATGTATACAGCTCTTATAAAATAAGACTGATAGGGAGAGACACAGTGATATGTGGACTCAGAGGGGAGGGGGGGAGTCTCAGGCCAGCAGTGAAGAGGGGATGATGTCATCCAGCTGGGAGGGGAAGAAACGCCCCTGCATTCACAGAGCTGGGAAGCTAAGAGAAGTGTGACGCAGACGAAGTAAGGAAGCGATACATCCCCTTTAAGTAGTTACTACAGTTGAAATATTTACAGTATGTCCAATAAAGGGGTTGTCTCACTATGTTGATTCATCTTACCTCAGTCCTGTTTTCTTGGTTTCATTTTGAATTCAGGGGTGTGTTTACTGGTTTCTACAGTAGAAGCCAGGTCTGTAGCTATAGCAACCTGAGGAGCTGATGCAGCCCATACAAGAGAAGATATCTCAGAATAGGTAGGATACTGTTGATGGACATAAATTGCAAAGTGACTTGTTTTTACAAGATTTTTAACATAAAAAGCAATCCTTGTAGTGAGACAATCCATTTAAGTTTAACCAAAGGTGAGGAAAGATGTGGATGAAGGAAAGGGGATAGGAATCTTTTAATCATAGTTTCCCCTACTGATGAAGAACTGGAACCCATAAGGCAAGAACCAATCTGCCCTAAATTAATATTTAATTTTTGTTCTCAATATTGCTATCAGACTGGATCTAGAATTTTATGCAGCTACATAGGTATTAATAGTTTGTAGTTTCAGGTAGTTATCTAAGTCTTTCTTGAAACCCAACTGTTCCTGCTGTGACCATCTCCTCAGGCAGCCTATTCAACAGATTCACAGTTCTCATGATGAAGAAGGCTTTTCTCCTCTGGAGGTTGAATCCTTTTTTCTTTAAATGAAGGGAATGTTCCCTTGTCTTTTGAGTGGGTTTTGCATGAAATAGCTTTTATTCTGTAGGATTCTTGTGTGTCTGTCTTACATGGACACTCGTTGATTTCAATAGTTGAAATGTATTTCTTTACTATCCTTGGAGTATTAATTGATCAGCTACTGGCCATGGACCCTCTCTAAGGGAAAGTAGTTGTACAGAGTAGGAGCCTCATTAAGTCCCTGTCCATACTCCAACTTGTCTACTCTCTAGGCCCGCTTACATTATTAGACTCGTCTTCTCTTATCCTTATATTTCAGCTTTTTTTGTTTCCTTAGGCTAGTCTGTTACAGTGCTAACAGATTGGAGTAAGCAGTGAGCATCCAAGATCCCCAGACATGGATGTTCTGCTATCTTACAAAGCACAACGGTAATCAGCTCACCTGACAAAAAGGAGGCGCAGATCTCAAAAACTACTTGTGGAAATCATCAAAGAAAAAGAAGGACCCAGCTTCTGATAAGAGCACAATTTATTAAGCTTCAAAAAAGCGTACATGAAATACAAGCTGTGCGATCTTTGTGACAAATTTCAGGCAGACATGCCCTTAGTCATAGCATGACAAGATACATAAACCTGACATTTAAAAAGAGTATTCCAACCAATAACATAAAATACATGTGATATACAGATAAACAATTTATAACATTTCTTACAAACAAAAGAACAAAATAGAAGCAAAAAACAAGTACAAAATTTGCATTTGTCACAAGATAATTGCATGAAAACTACAAAACTTAAATGTGTAATATTAAGTTTGATCTCCGATTTATGCCATCTGGAACACAGGTGTCACGGGTTCTCCTGTGGCTCTTACTCCGAGCCGCGGGCGCACTCGTGTCCCCACTGTATCTGCATATGGCACCGAGTCTCGCATGTGTCGGGTTACGGGCACACTCGTGATCCAGCTCCCAGCACCCGTCACTTACCTCTCCTCGCTCCCTGCATTGTCTCAACCTGCCTTGCGGTGGGCTTTCGTGAATACCGGACCTACTTCAATTCTGCTCCCTGGCATGGCTTATACCACCGCTTACGATGGTCCAGTGGATCCACATCTCAAGCATGTCGTTACGGTAAACCTACCATTACAGTAGATTCAGCCATGGATCTCGCCAAGGTGCCTTTGCCGAGCGTCGCTGACCTCACTACCATTGTGGCTCAGCAGTCCCAGCAGATTTTGCAACAGGCACAGCAACTGACTGCCATAGTGCAGCAGCTCCTCTCTTCCCAGTAGCAGCAGCAGCCGCAGTCCTCTCCGTTGGCCTCTTCTATGGCTCCTGTGGCATCCGTAGGTCCCAAGCTCTGGTTGTCCTTGTCAGCAAATTTTGACGGGGACCCTAAGCTCTGCAGGGGATTCAATACGTAATGCTCAAAGCACGTGGAACTGATGGCCAACCAGTTTCCAACCGAACGTTCCAAGGTGGCATTCGTGGTCAGCCTTCTCTCTGGGAAAGCCCTGGCTTGGGACACTCCCCTCTGGGACAGAAGCTACCCAGTGACTACTAATCTCCAGGCCTTCTTAGCAGAATTTCGCAATATCTTTGAGGAACCTGCGCGTGCATTCAATGCTGAAACAGTGCTCTTGAACCTGCGTAATGGGGACTCCTCTGTTGGAGACTACGCTGTTCAATTCAATACTCTGACCTTGTTAATTTCATGGAATGATGCTGCACTATGTGCCACATTAAAAAAAAGGGTTCTCCAGCCGAGTAAAGAACGTGCAGGCCTCGTGGGGCCTTCCTTTCTCCCTGGGCGAGCTTATCCACTTGGGTACCTGCACTTACGTGTGCTTTCTCGTGAGACAGGAAGAGCTCTGTCATGAACGTGAATCACTCTGGTCGCGTTGTCTACCCCATCTGGCTCCGGTGTTCCAAACGCCTCCACAATCTCTGGTGGAGGAACCCATGTAAGTGGGTAGAATCCACCTGACCCAGCAAGAATGGTCACGATGACGTGAGGAGAACCTATATCTTACTGTGGAAGTCCTGAGTACTACCACTGAAACTGCTCACAACATCCAGGAAACGCACGCACCTAGGCCACGTAGGAGAGGCGTCCCTAGATGTGAACAGTCCCTATCCATGTCTGACTATGCCCATGCAGATCGTGTCCGGTTCCAGTGTGCGGGTTAAAGTTTCTGCCTTTCTGGACTTGGGATCAGGGAATTTTATGGACGCTTCCCTGGTGACAAAGTTACGCCTCCCAGAGGTCCAACTTGTCCCGTCAGTCTTCGGGCCATACAGCACTTCTTGTGATTTGTCAATTTATCCCATACTTCTACACGTTTGTAGCACTCACCAAGAAGAATGGCAAACTGACGCTGTGTCCATGTAACGTATTCCAAACAGGCCGGCTGGAAAACGCCGTGGGCGCAGATGGTGAGTGCAGGCGGTGGGTAGCCAAAGTGCAGGTCTTAGTAGAAGCTGCAGGAACGGAGGCTGGGCAGAGGTTTAGCCATTAAAGGGGTGCGTCCGGGAACCAGGGTGTTTGGCACGCCCAGGATGTAGCGGACTAGGAAAGGGTTTGCACGGGAATTTGGCCAGCGGTGCAGGGTGGTGTTCAAAGGAAAGCAGGTATACATGCGTAAACTTTATACTATAAGGCGCAATGCAGAAAACCTAGGGGTCGAGCTTAATGCTGAAACAAAAAACGAACTGCAAGGCTTGAGGGAGGAAGCTCCTTAAAGAAAGCAGGGGTCGGGTACAGGTCAAGGTCAGGGGTCACGGGGGCCGGACCCAAGCCAAACACTCCTTAAGTCCCAGCAGTCCCGCGCGTTGCCCTAGAGGGAGCACGGGGACAGGAAGACAGGAAGGGGAAAAGCCATGGTGATAGGACCTCAAAAAGGAGCGGGGACAGGTGGGTAAAAGAGCCAAAGCTGCGAGCCCGGGGCATGCTGACGGCCCGTTGGGGGGGCCCCGGGGGAAAGTGACATCCCCAGGCGTCCGAAGGTGCTGTCTCTCGGCTTAAGTCTGCTTTTGCTTTGGCTTCTATCCTATCTCGACCTGACATTGAGAAACCCTTTGTTCTGGAGGTGGATGCTTCTTCTGTGGGAGCAGGGATGGTCATTACCCAGAGAGACCCTTAAGGCAAGACCATCACGTGCAGGTGCTTCTCCAAAACTTTTTCTCCCGCGGAGAATTACACAATCGGGGATCGGAAACTACTGGCCATAAAACCTGCCTTTGAAGAGTAACACCACTATATATACCGACCATCAGGGCCGTCTCTTCCATTGGGGCCCGGGAGGCCATTTTCCCGGGGGCCCCACGATCTTAGGGGGGCCCCCCCGGCAGCCGCTACCCTGCCAAGTGGGGCGCGCCCAGGCCGCCCGGGGGGCAAAACCGGGTTCCGGGCCCCAGCGCCGGCTCGAGCTCGCCGGGGGGGGGCTGGGTTTCCCTCTGGGGAGGCCCCCGGACCGGCGCCGGTTTAGGCCCCCCATTTAAGGTGCATGGCCGGGTCACAACCCCAGCCTGCAGCCCTCCGGCCGCCGCTGACCGCATGGTGCAGGCGCGACAGAGGGTTTTCACGTACCCCGGTTTTAAAGTGGAACCCCTGGACCACCGCAAGGTTTTGGGGTAAGCCCCGCAGGGAACGGAATCTAAGTAGGTCCGGTTTTCACCAGAGCGCCGCAAAGCGGGATGGATTTCTGCGGGGGGGGGTCTACCAGGTCGTCCCCCCTGAGTGCTTGCTTGCTGGCAGCCCAGGTAAGCACGGTGGGAGAATCGTCGGCGGCTGAGTCGGGGACAGGCAGAAAGGGAAAACAGGCGCACAGGTTCGTGGTCGGGGGCAGGCACAAGGTCGGGGAGGCGGGAAGAAGCGTGGTCAAGGAAAAGGGAAACTAAAGGTTCGGTACACGGTTTAAAACAGGGAAAAAGGTTAGAACGTTTCTCTATAGCAACAAAGGCCTAAAGATCGGGAAAAGGCCCCCGGAAGGGGGCGGCTTAAATAAGGGCGGACGGCAATAGCCAATTACCGGGACATGGCCCTTAAATCTCGCGGCCGGTGGGGCGGCCTAGATGTGGGGCGCGGGGGGCCGGGGGCTGAGGACCGCAACAGGAGGCGGCCGGGAAGAAAAGGGGGAGCCGGGGCCCCCCCCGGGGTGAGCGGCGCCCCCCCGTCTGCGGGCGGTGGGCCCCTCGTGCGGGGACCCGGGTTGCCCGGGACCCCGGGCGGGGGTGCTGGGCCCCCCCGTGACGACCCCCCCCCTTTTGGCCCCCCTCCTTCTGGTCCGGGGGAACCTCTGAACCTATCCCGATCCAAAATTGTTTTTTGGGCTCCCAGGGGCCTCTTGGGCCGAACCCCTTCAGTCAATGAGAAAAAAATGCTTCCCCCTTTACCCTCTTCACCTAGAATCTCCCTTTAAACCCTAAAAAACATCGGGGGTATCGGGCTCAGGAGTGGGAGGGGCAGTTCCCCGGGAGAAGCGATTAAGGGATGACCGGGTTTTAGTAAGGAGACTGGAAGGGGTTCGGGCCCTCATAGTGGGGGGGAAGGCGGAAATTGTATGCATGGGGTTTAAAGCGCTTGGCACCTCGAATGGGCCCAGGAACCCCTGGACCCAGCTTATAGTGGGGAAACTTGAAAATTATATTTGTGGGCCCAAACCCCCAAACCCTTTTCATGGGGGGAAAAGGTTGGCGGAGGTCTTGCTTTTTGTCGGCTTGAGCCTTGGTGGGGGCGGAGGCACTGGAGTAGCGAATGGCGAAGTCTGTTTCCAGATATCTGTAGGTCCTGCGACCAGTTCTTCACAGCAGGGACCTCCGAGAGGACACAGAAAGGGGGGAGGGATCTGTGGGCGGGATGTCGCCCGTAGAAAATAAAGAAGGAAGCAGCACAGCCATTCCGAGTCCAATGAGTATATACGAAAACTACGGCCCAGGTGCAACACGCTGGACCAAATATCCGGCGCGCCGGGAGACAAAGTGGCGCAGGTAGCAGCCTATGGTCTGGTTTTTTCTTCTCTAGCTTCCCATTGGACTGTGGGGTGGTAGGCCGTAGAAAAGTCAGTATCATTTGAAGTTGGTTGCTCAGATGGGGGAGCGCCAGGAATCGGAGAAGAATTGAACGCCCCGGTCCGACACTATGTGCCGAGGAAGCCATGCAGCCGATAAAATATGTAGAGAAAAATAAACTGGCAAGGCGAGCGAGCTGAGGTAGGCCCTGGCAGAGGAATAAAAGTGGGATCATCTTAGATGAATCGGTCAGTGACCACCCAGAGCTACTCGCGGTGTTGCCAGCGGAAGGAAGGGGGAGATCTTTGATAAAATCCATGGCCACTCATGGGTCCAGGACAAGCTGGGCAGCAGGTAGAGGCAGGAGCTAGACCTGCGGTTCTGAGAGGAGAGACTTGTGTGACTGGGCACATGAAGCTACAGGCCTCCAGAATCTCGGAACATCCTGGGCTAGGTCGGACCACCTAGTAGAATCGGGCGATGATGAGAGCAGGATCCTCTGTACTCCTGGGTGCCCCGCCATACGGGAGCAATGACCCTTGACTATATCTTCTTCCGAAGAGCTGGAGACGGGACGTTAGTCTTGCCGGGAGGAATTGTGTTGCAGATACTTTACGGTGAGATGCGGCAGAGGATGAGCCGTGTCTGGACGGGTGTAATTTGTGCCGTGGATGGGGACTCGTCCCACCAGTTACATCCGAAAGCTCGGGAGAGGGCGTCGGCCGTTGACATTTCGTTCACGCAGGGCGAAAATGGATGAGAAGATTTGTAACACGGGAGGAAGAAGAATGAGACTCCAACGTCCTGGCCGTGTGGATTTAAGCGTTGGGGTCTGGAGATACGCTGCAGATTTGGATTGGTCGGAGATAGATGCTGACAGGATGACGAGCACCCCTCCAAGAGATTACGCCACTCCTCCAGAGCCAGCTTGATGGCCAACATATTCTCCTGGTCGCCGATAGGAGTAGTTCATTTCCGCTGAGCGTAAACTTTTATAAAGAACTCGGCAAGTGAGGGTTTTGCCTTTGGGCCTTTGGGAGTGTATGGCCCCGGCCCCCACGAGGAGGGAGTCGGACCTCGAGAAAAAATGGTTTGTTCAGTATGGCTCGGGCGATGAGAGCATGGATGCAGAGGCGAAAAACCGAAGCCACATTTTAACTTAGAGAGGCCTTCTCTAGCCGCTGGGGGATGAGCGTGCTTAGGATTTGCGTTGTCTTCTTGGGTTAAAGCCACTATGGGGGACACCAGGAGAAAAGTGTGGTTTTAAAATTGCTGTAATAAGTTGTGCGAACCCCAGGATTCTGTTGTTGGCTCGGGGACCTCTTGGGCGCGGGACATATCAGGACGGCAGACAAGACTTCGCGGGGGGATCCATTCTTGTAGGCCCTTGTTCAGAAATGTTAGTAGCGAGGAATGGTAGGCTCTGTGATGAAACTGGCACTTCTCAAAGTGTTGGCATAAGGAGGCAGTGAGGCCCTTAGACTCTTGAGAACCTGTTGCGCACGTGAATTGATGAATTCCCAGGTCGGGGAGAAAACCAGAATGTCGACAAGATACTACAACACGACGCATGTGTTACAGGAGGTCACGGAAGATGTTCAGTTGTCGAATTTCTTGGAAGACTAGCCGGGGCTAATTGCAGAAGCCCGAAAGGGCCATGACAGAGTACACGAATGCGGCCCGTCGCGGGTAGTTGAAAGGGTCTTCCATTCGTCGCCCTCAACCGTATCAGTATGAGATTATAGAAGCCCCTCGTAGGTCCAAGTTTGGTTAAAGATCTTGGCATCGTAGACGTGCAAAAAAGTTCCGTGAATAAAGGGCAGGGGATAGCGGTTTTTTTTTCTAGAAAATCTTATTTGAGGCTCGATAGTCTATGCATAGGACGTCAGACTACCTGTCATTTCTTAGCACGAAGAAGAAACCCGGGCCCAGCTGGGGAGGAGGACTTGGGATAAACCCTTGGAGATTTCCTTGATGAACTGAAGAGTCATAGCCAAGGTCTCAGGTACCGACAGGGGGTAGAACTGCATGTGGAGGAGACGCGTCACCGCCAGAAGAATCAACAGGGAACAGTCGTTTAACGTCCTATATATGGGAGATTGTGGGCGCTATCGGCTCAGCTTTGCTTCTCAGGAGAACGACGTCTGCAAAGGCTTGGATATGGTGCAGGAAAGGCCGGTCAGAGGTTTAGGACGACCCCGAGGGCGGTTAAGCACGGGCGAGTGCCACCAAACAGCGAGAGACTGACACCGAACCCAAATTAGGACTTCGCTCGTCTGCAATCGAGCGGGGTTGGTTGAGAGTGGCGTTGCAGCCACGGGAGACCCAGGAGAATGGAGAGGAGAAGGGTGGAGTACATAGAACGCATGATGCTCTCCTTATGCGAGCACCTGAGTCTGTGTAGGACCAGGGGCTCAGTTCGGAGAAATGGGATCCTTAAGAATCTCTCCAATTGACGTGGAGTATGAGTAGAGGCTTCTACAGGCGTATCACCAGGGGGTTATTGCTGGGGATACCTGAGGCAGCGTCCAAGAAAATTTCCGGCAGGACCCAGTGTCCAGGAAAGAGTAGCCTGGTAACTTTGACGGTACCAGGCCCGAGTGTAGCCGGACGATCCGGGCATATGGTCAGAGGCAGGAGGAGAGGGCTTGCTCTCACCTGGAAGCTTTCCTACGTATCTTGGTGCGCTCCGTTTCTGCCGGGCGCTGAGGGGCAGTGGGCAGGGTATGTTTTCTGCGGATAGGGGAAATGGTCTGCCCAACATGCAACAGTACAGACAAGATTCTCCTCACGTCTTATGTTTAAGCTCAGTAGTAGACAGAGGGGCTCGGATCCACCTCCATGGCCTCTTCGGCTGGCAGGTGGCATGAGACAATCTGAGGCGGCCTTTAGAAATACTGCGGGCCAGTAGAGGAGACGACGGGGTCTAGCTGCTTCCCGCCGTACGAATTCCTGCCGGAGTTCCTCCTGGGCGTCCGAGTAAACGGATGTCAATCCGAGTGGCCAGGGAGGATAAGGTCCACTCAAGGAAGACGGGAGATCCCGGGAGATAGGGCATCCTGTGATGACGGCTGGAGGAGGCCCTTCTTGAGAAGCGTGGCAGTAACGCGCCTGTCATGTCCACGACAGTCTCAGAGGCCAAAGTGCGGTAAGTACGGCATAATCGCCTTACAGTTGAGTCCCTTGGCGTAAGATTTAGCCATGAGTTCTCGGCAGACGAAGCCCAGGGTATTGGTTCCTCGAAAACGCTCTGAACTCGGTGAGGAATGAAAGCCAGGTTAGCGTGTGACGGATCGTCCCTGTCCCGAGAGGGGGGTTAGCGCCAGGCCAGGGGCTTTCCGGAAAAGAAGGCTGTAGCACGAAAACGCCACCTTAGCCGTTCGTTAGGAAATTGGTTGCCCATTAACTCAAATGTGCAGGGAGCATTGGGATGATAAAGCCTCCCCTGCAGGCCTTGGAGGTTCCCATCGAGACTTGGTCGAATAGATAGACGGAGGCCGTGGACCAGCGGTTGGAGCCGGAAACCGGAGGGACGCGGAAACCAGGGGTAAGCGAGGTGGTTGGTTGCGCTGAGCGCCAGGAAGCTGCTTGCTCATGGCGGAGTGGGAGTGGCTGTGTTGCTGGCTTGCTGAGGGCGAGCTGATGTGATCTGCTTGAGCCACAATGGTGGTGAGGTCAGAGTCAGAGAGAGAGTGCCCGTTGGCGGGATCATTGGCAGGAGCTTACTGTCACGTCAACGCGCCGGTATTTGTGTAAATGTGGTATCATTGAGACCACGCAAGCCGATGGTGTATGCCACGCCAGGAACGGATTAAGTAGGTCCCGGTTAGATCACGCAAGCCGCGCAAAGGGGATCGGACTTGCGTGCGGCGGGATGGTTTACCAGGTCGTCCCCTGACGTGACGGGCTTTGCGGTGGTCAGCCGAGGTACTGCACGGTGCATGAATCGAGTACAGGGCAGGCTCGTAAGTAGGGGACAGGAGAAGGTCAAGGCAGGCCGGCACAGGGTTCGTAGTTGGTCTGTGGACAGGGCACAGGTAGGGAGGCAGGCAAGAGAGCTGTGGGGAGGAACGGAAGTAAAGGTACGGGGTTACACGGTAAAATTCAGGAAACGCAAGCTTGTTTAGAAACGCTTTCTCCTATAGGGCAACAAAGGCACTAAAGATCCCTGGCAACGGCCCCTGGAAGGCAGGCTTAAATTAAGGGAGTGACCTGGCAATATTCCGCAATTACCGTGTACACTGGCCTCCTTTAATTCTAGCAGTGTACTGGCTTTGCGCGCGCTGCCCTTAGATGTAGGGGTGACGCAGCGTGCCGGGAGGCTGATGACCGCAAACAGGAGCTGCGGGACCGGTACGGGTATGTATTATAAGGGAGAGAAAAGGGGGAGATTGGGGGGGGAAACCGGGACCGGCGGGGTGAGCGCGCCCACGCCGTCAGGGTGCGGTTAGTGGTTGCCGCTCGTGCGGCGGACTCACGGGTGGTGCCCGCGAACCCGTGGACGGGGGTCGCGGCCCACCCGTGAGCAAGGGATGAACAGCGGGGATCTATGATGCGTCTGTTCAGCTCCCAGGAGGCACGCGGGCATGAAGCGCGATGTGATGACGTCATCGTGCGCCCGTCCGCCAGCCCTGCACTTAGTCTGCAAACAGGCCACAGCTTTCGGACGTGGAGAAGAGAAGGAAATCAGGAAAGTAGAGTTTTTATTTATTTATTTTTTTAAAATACTGGCCCTGTACTAAAATATCTGCCCTGCCACCTAAACTGCCCCGCCCCCTAATACTTTCCCTGTCACCAAAAATTTTTGCCCCCCACTTATACGCCCTGCCACCCAAAATACGCCCTGCCACCTATATACCCCGCCCTCCCAATTATGCCCCTGCCCAAAATACGCCCTGCCACCTATATTAAATGCCCTGCACCAATATACTGCCCTGCCATCAATAACGCCCCGCCACCTTATAAAATCCCCCGCTACCCTTTTTTTCTGCCCTGCCCCCAAATACTGCCCTGCCACCAATATATGCCGCCACCTAATACTGCCCTGCCCCAAATACTGCCCTCCCCCTATATCGCCCTGCATCAATAATACTGCCCTGCCACAAAAATCTGCCTTTCCCCTTTAAACTGCCCGCCAAATATACTCCCTGCCACCAATATATGCTCTCCCCCAATATACTGCCCTCCCCCCTATTTAAACTGCCCTCTACCTATATACTGCCCCGCCACCCATATACTGCCCCCGCCCTCAAAAATACTTCACCAAAATAATTTCCCTGCCACCTTATACTCCCTGCCACCTATATACTGCCCTGCCCTCAAATATGCCCTGCACCAATATACTGCCCGCCCCCTAAATGCCCTTCCATAATATATGCCCGCCCCCAATATACTGCCCCCTGTACCACCCAATACTGCCCTGCCTGCCACCCTATATACTCCTTCCACCATTTTACGCCGCCCCCCCTGTACTGCCCTGCCGCCACCATATCTGCCCTGCCTGGGGAATAGCCCTGCCTACCACCTATATACTGCCCTGTCTGCTACCTATATACTGCACTGCCTGGCTATATACTGCCCTGCCTACCAATATACTGCCCTGCCTGCCCTAATTACTGGCCCTGCCTGCCCTACACTCTACAGGGGGGCTATAAACCTAGCTACAGGGGACAGCATAATCTACCTACAGTTAGCCTTTAAACCTACATACTTATTGGTGGGAAGCTTTACTAACTACTTACTAAATGTGGGGCGCCCATAACAAAGGTAGGATTCGGCAGCGAAGTGCTGATAAAGTGAGGATTCTAAGATGTTTGTGCGTTACATTCTGCAGGGACGAGTTGCGGCCGGGAGAAGTCGTCATGTCAGTCTAGACGGAAGGAGAGGAAAAGGGAAAAAGAACGATTCAGAGAACGACTGATCAGATAGGACGTCTCCGGTGAGTCCCTGCAGGTCAGGGGTTATTTTGCTTCTATATTCCATCAGTGCTAAAGTCTCTGTCATGTAATGGTGACCTGAGCTGGTAATGTTTATATTTGTTTCTTTCAGTAGTGTTTTTTTTTTTTTTTGGAGAGGGGTGGGGGGGTGAGGGTGGTCCCCAGTAAACCTCTCTGCCCAGGGGCCCATAGTGCTGTTAAGACGGCCCTGCCGACCATAACACTCGACAAGCCAGGTGGTTCCTTTTTTTTCTCCCGGTTCAATTTTTTGATCCACTTCTGCCCAACTGAGAAATACGTCAAGGCTGACGCCCTTTCCCATGCTTCTGTCAGCTCCTCGGCACATCATATCTCCAGAATGCCTGGTCTCCGCAGCCCCTGTGGACCTCCAACACGTTCCTCCAGGCAAGACATATGTGCGCCCTGCACTTTAGGAGAGAATTCTAAAATGAGGACACTGCTCCCTGGTGGCCAGCCACCCTGGTGTATGGAAAATGTGTCAACTAATTTCTCGCTACTGTTGGTGGTCAGATTTTATCAAGGACATCAAAGAATTCATTGAATCTTGTCTTGTGTCCACAACAAGACGCCTCACCTCAAACCAACGGGTCTGCTACAACCGTTGCCCATTACTAACTGCCCATGGTCTCACATAGCTATTGATTTTATTATTGATCTATCTCCCTCTGCCGGCAATATGGTCATTTGGGTAGTCACTGACCGGTTTTCCAAAATGTCTCACTTCATCCTTCTGCCCAGTCTGCCCTCTGCCCCTCACCTCGCCAGCCTCTTCTTCAGGCATATATTCCAGTTGCATGAACTTCCTCTACATATTGTTTCAGTTAAAGGTGAAACTGGACTTTTCCTTGGCTTACCATCCGCAGACTTATGGGCAGGTGGAGAGGGTCAACCAAGTCTTGGGTAACTACCTGTGCCATTTTGTTTCTGCGCCACAGGATGACTGATCCAGCTTGTTGCCATGGGCGGAGCTTTTCTATAATTCCCTGGATTCGAAGTCTGCTGGTGCCTCTCTGTTCTTTATTGTATATAGACAACATCCCCACCCACCTCTCCCTCTGTTGTCCTCTTGTGATGTTCCCGCTGAGGACCCTCTGGTCTGGGATTTGAAGACCATCTGGACTGATACTCAGCAATCACTACAACGGGCTTCCGCTCAAATGAAAGTTCGAGCAGACAAGAAATGGAGACCTCCTCCGTCCTTCACTCCTGGGGAAAAAGTCTTGCTGTCCTCTAAATACATTTGCCTGAAGATTCCCAGCTACAAGTTGGGTTCCTGGGTACGTTTGAAGTGTTGAAGAAGATTAGTCCAGTGACTTATAAGCTTTGACTCCCTCCTATGATGCATATTCCGAACTCCTTCCACATCTCCCTGCTTAAACCACTCATCCTGAATAATTTTTTTTCTAAAGGTCGCACCCCCTTCTCCCGCGGCTGATGCCACTAATGTCTTTAGGGGAAGCGACAGTCCTTATTGACTGGAAGGGGTTCGCGCCAGAAGAAAGGTCCTGGAAGTCGAAGGATAACATCATGGACTGTAAGCTTCTTCTGAAATTTCTCCAGGCTAGAAAGAGGAGGAGGCGAAAGGAGGGAGGTACTGTCATGGGTGCTCCTGTGGCTCTTACTCTGAACTGTGGGTGCACCCGCGTTTCCTCTGTATCAGCAAGTGTCGCCGTGACCTGCATGTCGGGCCGCTTGCACACTTGCGATCCAGCTCCAGGAACCTGTCACTTACCTCTCCTCGCTCCCTGTGCCATCTCTGTTGGCTGGCAGGCGCGACCCAGCTCCCTAGGGCGTGCGCATGCCAGCCTTGTGAAATTTAAAGGGCCAGCGCACCGGTAATTGGATAATTGCTGTGTGCTGTCCTATATTACTCAGCCTGCCTCTGACATCACTGCCGAATCCATAGTGCCCCAGCCTATGCGAGGAAGTGTTGTAAAAGTTGTTTCTGTCGTTCCCGTGTATCAGTTCTGTTTGCCTCTGTCCCTTGACCACGAATCTTTGCCGCTTTTACAGACCTTCCTGCCTGTCCCTGACTACAAGTTTGCGTCACAATTTTGTATCACGCTACACCTTGGCTGCCACCGCAAGCTAGTCGCGTCGGGGAAGTGACCTGGTAGTGTTCCGCCACAGCAAGCCCAACCTGCCTTGCGGTGGGCACTGGTGAATATCGGACCTACTTAGATTCTGCTCCCTGGTGTGGCTTATACCACTGCTTTCAGTGGTCCAGTGGATCCACATCTCAGGCTTGTCATTACGATAAGCCTACCATTACAACAGGTCTTTAGGAGAGACATCCAAAATGGTTCACGATTCCTACGCCTGTACGAGTAGTAACCAACTCTCACAGAGTCAACAACACACTCTAGAACTGAAATAGAAGTCACAACACGATTATGCCTCTGAATCCAGTGTAATGGCGAGGCCGAGATGTTGCCTGTGAGCGATTCATTGCTATCTGAGATGTCTCAAAGTTCTTGTTTTTAGATTACAAAATGTACTGCCTACATCAAATGTTGCAAATGTTGCAGGTTGCTAAAACACAACAAATTTCATACTACAGTTGATATATTTTTTATAGTGTAACACTTTTCAGGGGAAAAGATTTGAAAGAAAGATTCCTATATAATTCAAAATTGGATACTAGCAGTATTCTTTTAGCCAACCAAGTCTGTACTATTAGGTTAGAGAAAAAGACTGGGTGACAAAATATTTGCCAAAGATCTTGTTTTTCGAAGCACACATTTATAACCTGGTTCAAGTACCTGACACAAAGCTGAATCCATTGTAAAGAACAGGAAAATATTTATCTATATCTAAACTGTGTTGCAGAATTCCAAACTGGAAAACACGACTGTTTTTTTCTCCCACACATTGTTTGGAAGGCAAAGGGGTTTGCCTCCCAGTAAATCGTGGAGCCACCAGTGTCGAGAAGTGCGGGTAAATGGCGGTAGTAAATTTGCGAAGCCCAAGAACCCGTGGTGGCCCGAAGGCCGGTTTGGGGGCAGGCCCCTGCAGGGCGGCTAATTTTGGCCAATCAAACTTTAAGTCCCTTGGGAGAGAAATATACCTAGGGAAAGGGGAGATGGGTTGTGAAATGGCACTTCTCTAATTTGGGGAAAAGGTGATTCTCCCCCAAAAGTCTGAGGTCCTGGCGCCATGCAAGGTGGGGTTGAGAAGGGGACAAAATCGAAAATCGTCCCAATACATAACCCAGCAGGAATAAATGGTCCCCGAAGATCTCGTTAAAGAAGCCCGGAAAACCCGCAGGGGGGTTGCAAAGGCCGAAGGGCATAATAAATATTTAAAAATGCCCGCCCCGGGGGTTGAATGCCGTCTTCCCCGTCGCCCTCCCGGTGCGGGTAAGGGTTTTGGCCCCTTTTGCAAATCAGTTTGGAGAAATCCTGGCCCCACGAAATGGACAAGAGTCCCTGATCAGGGCAGTGGGGAGCGTTTTTCACGTAATTTTGTTAAGGCCGGGGTGTCGATACAAGGGCGTAGCGACCCTTTTTTTTCTCCCCCGAAGAAGAAGCGTGCTCCTGCCGGTGAAGAGGACTTGCGATGAAGCCCTTCTTGATTTTCTCCTGTATATAGTCTGACATGGCCTTGGTCTCAGGCACAGACAGCGGGTAAACCCTGACCCGAGGAGGGCTCATGCCAGGCAATAGCTCGATAGGGCAGTTGTAGGGGCGGTATGGCGGCAAGGACTCAGCCTGTTTCTCGGAAAACACGTCTACAAAGTCCTGGTACTCAGCAGGCAGTCCTGGAAGTGGCATCAAAGGCACTGGCAGAGAAGTGGGAAGCACCAGGAGAGGTGCTACAAGACAACGATGCCGGCAGTCTTGTCCCCATCGTGTAACTTCGCCCGTTTTGCAGTCTAAGACAGGGGCGTGGCATTGCAACCAAGTAGTCCCAACAGAATTGCAGACAGGAACGGGAAGTACATAAAAACACGATCTTCTCACCGTGGACGCCCCCACGGCATCGTGGGCAGGGCCCCGTGCGGTATTGGATAGTGTCGCTCAGGACTTCCCCACTCACCGAAGAAACAAGAAATTGCAAGAGGCTTATCGAGGCGAATCTTGGGGAGGTGAAACTTCGACACCAGGGCGACCCTCCTTTAAAATTCGCTGCCGAACCGGGAAACCAAGAAGGCAGATGCTTGAACTTTCAGTCCAGAACTAGAGATGATCTGCACTGACATGGTCAGACGTGTAGAGGGAAAGTTCACACCCAGGGAAGCCTCTCCCATGTGCTCTAGGTGCGCGCCCCACCATTTTAATTCACCCAATTTAATAAGCTATACCTATTAAAGTATTCAAAACAATGTCAGCCCTTTATGCCTTTGGGTATGTTCACATGGCGTCTTGCATCCTTGTGAACATCCGCTTTTCTGATGCGTCACTGGCTCCATGGGAACGGACCCGGAGACGCATCTAACGCATTTGCATCGCGCCTTTCGGGTCCGTCTTTCGGATGCGATCCAAGACATGACATGCAATTCTTGGATCGCATCCGAAAGACGGACCCGAAAGGCGCGATGCAAACAAGCAGCGGCGATCACTCTTGTGAACGACGCTGCATATTTGTCATTGCCGGCAGTGATAAACTCACTGCTAATTGTTGGATGCGTCTCTGGGTCCATTCAGATGGACCCAAAGATGCATCAAAAGTGGATGTTCACATGGATGCAAAACGCCGTGTGTACTTACCCTTTCACGGGGAAAATTTAAAGGAAAGGGTAGTACAAAATTGCACAATTTCATTTGTTTTGCAGATTTTCAATTTTAATCCATTTTTTCTGGAATTGAAAAAGTGTTATTGAAGAAATTCAATCAATATTAGTTCCCCTGAATCTACTGTTATTAGAAATATCCCATATGTGGCCCTAGTATGTTATTTGACTCAACGAGATGTCTCAGAATAGAAGGAGCACCAACTATTTTAGGTCATCTGGCTTCTAAGAGATTGCTGTATATTAAACTGCATAAGAATATAGAGACTTAGGGGAACCTCTGCCCTGTGTTGTGGGATATACTTTAAAGAGCAGATAATTTTACTGATCTAACAGGATTTGGACAGTTAACAATCATACCAACTTTGTCCACATATAGGCGGGGTCCCTGCAAATCTGTCACAATGTGTAAGATCCAACCCTCTACAGTATCAGACTATTTTAAAGATTTCACTACGAATACAAAAGCAGGTGGCAATTAAAAAAAGGGGGAAAAGTACTTGAGCTTTTTCCCTTGTCCAAGTGGCAAATATACCAAAACCAACCATCTTGGGTTTTACCTATCAGTTATTGGAGGCCATTTAACTCTGCACTGGTCAAAGATAAAAAAAAGGGCGGCCTCTGCCCCGATCTTAAAAACCTTAGGGGTCGGGTTTTAATAAAACGAAGTGGTGTTTCCCCATATAAAGGTTGGGGCTCGCACCCAGTTAAAGCCTGGGTGGAAAAGGGGCAAATTTTTGGAATCTAAAGGCTTGTGATCTAGAAAATAGACATGTAAAATAATTTACAGATAACTGCCCCCCAATGTTTAAAGAGACAAAACACAAATAAATTTATTGAACAATGGTTTAAGTACACCCTTTCTGATGCCCTGTTTTCATTGGCCCTTGTATTTGAAAGGGCCTATAGAGTTCCTGGATGCACATCTCCTTTGGATGCACCCCCAAGGCCACTACTAGCTTGTCTGCTCAACAGAAAAAGGGCCTGAGCGAAATTTAAGGCGCGGGAAATAAAGGGGAGCAAATACATGACATGTAAAAAAGTATGGATATGAAAAGGACAACATAGTGTTCAAGCAGGAAAACTACTGAAAGCATAAGTCGAGATTGGTGAAGAAATTTTTTAATGACAAAAAAGGGAAGTTGCTGGTTTGGGCCCCCGCATTTCAACCTCACCAATCAAACATTTGGGGAAAGGTTGAAGAAACAGCTGAAAATCGTACCAAAGTGATTGACCGGGGCCCAATGGGAACATGTATAAGAGACCTGATATTAGATGTCTTAGACATGCTTGAATCTGATCGAGAGCCCAGAAAGATTCAGGCAGTGCTAAAAGCTGAAAGTGGATTTACAAAATACTAACAAAGTAATTCAAATTAAAATTTACATTTTTAGGAGCAAAACGGTAACAGTGCAGTTACATGACAAAAATCTGCATAACTAAGCTATGCTAAATAGTTGCAAATCAAATTTATTGGTTTCCAGTGATTTTAATAAATGAAGTAGCCTCATGTCAAAGCTGAAGGGAGGGGAGATCGGACCTGAAAGTCAAAAGTTCAAAACATTGTTACACTTTTGCATGTCAGTGTATAATGGAGCTACCATATCCATTTTTCCAGATTTTTCTGTGGCCTTACAAAAGACAAGGGCACCATTTGTGAATGTTAAGCCTCGCGAGAGACCTTTTTACCCCTTTGTTTTTTTCTAAAGGGGCTACTTTGGCTTTATGTAATGGGTCATTTATTATTTGTTTATTACTATATATGGGGTAAACGCCTTCTGTTTATTGACCCATTTAATTTATTGCAACAAGTCTTCTTATAGTATATTCCATATTAAATCCCTGTCACAAGATGCTGTGACCCAAAGTCACTTGATTTACACAGGTATCTCGGGAATTTTACCTTCCCCTCTCTGCGAGTTAACATCAACAGCTCCATGCTCCCATTTCCATAGATCAAATCCATGAAGCTCTGAAACTTGGCCAAAGGTAAATCCACGGGTCCTGACAGGGCCCGTTTTAAAAGCATATGGGCCCCCCTGGCAAGAGGTGTCGGGGGACCCCCCCCCCCCCCACCCCTCCCCAAAAAAAAAAAAAAAAACATACGAAAGAAACAAATATAAACATTACCAGCTAGGTACCATTACAGACAGAGACTTTAGCACTGATGGAATATAATAGCAAAATAACCCCTGACCCGGGGGCCCCCCCGGAGACGCCCTATCTGATCAGTCGTTCTCTGAATCGTTCTTTTTTTTTTTCCCTCTCCTTCCCTAACCGCCCCTATGTTTCTCCCCCGAAAATCGCCCGCGAATGAAACACAAAAAACATTTAAATTTCATTTTTATCACACTTCGCTGCCGATTCCTACCTTTGTTAGGGCGCCCCACATTTAGAAAGTATGTATGCTCCCCACCATTAATAGGGGGGGTTTACGTAACTGTGGGTAATTCCCCCTGTAGCTGGTTTATAGCCCCCCTGTAGAGGGGAAGGGCAGCGGGCCAGTAATTAGGCGGGAGGCAAATTTTGGGTGGGCGGGGCGTAAAAAGCCAGGCATGCAGTATTAGGTAGCAGACAGGGGCAGTATATAGGTGGTGGGCGGGCAGTAAAACCCAGGCAGGGGAAAAGTACATGGGTGGGCGGGGCATAAAGGGGCAAGGCATATATAGGGCAGGCGGGGGCAGTTATAGGGGGTAGCGGGGGCAGTATTGGGTGGCGGCAGTATATTGGCAGGGCAGTATATAGGTGGAGGGCTTTTAATTGGGGGCAGGGCAGTAATGTGGCGGGCAGTATATAGGGGCAGGTAGTAATAGGTGGCAGGGCATATATGGGGGCAGGGGCAGTAAAAGGGTGGCAGGGCGTATTTGGTGGGGGCATAATTGAGGGCAGGGCAGAAAATAAGTGGCAGGGATTTATATAGGTAGCAGGGCATATTTTGGGTGGCGGGGGATAATAGGTGGCAGGGCAGTATTTTGGGGCGGGCAAATTTTGAGGCAGGGCAGTATAAGGAGCAGGGCAGTAAAGGGGAATGCATAATTTTGAGGGCAGGGCTTTTATATTGGGGGCAGGAAAGATAAGGTGCAGGGCAGAAATTTTGGTGGCAGGGCAGTATATTGAGGAGGGCCCGTTATAGGGGAAGGGCAGTATATGGTGCAGGGCGGGATATAGGGGGCGGGCATATTTTGGTGACGGGGCAGTAAAAGGGGGGCAGGGCATTTGGGTGGGGGGGCAGTATATGTTAGGCAGGGCCAGAGTTTAAAAAAAAAAATAAAAAAAAATCTTACTTACCTGTTTTCCTTCCCTTCCCCACGCCCCGGGCCCGGTGGCCGCGGGCAAGTGCGGGGCCGCGGAGGGGGGCGGCAGACTTCTCACATCGGCGCCGCCCCGGGGCCCCTGGGGTGAACAGACCGATCATAGCCCCCCGCTGTTCATACCGTCGCGGGCCTCACCGTGCAGTGCAGGCGGGCCGTGAGCGCAGGGGCGGGGTCTGTGACCGGGCCCATGCACCGGTAATGGGGGGCCAAGACCGGCCCGGTACTCGGGGCCCCCAAGGAAACCCCCAGCCTCCCCCGGGACGCTCCGAGCCGGGCTGCGGCCCCAAACCCGGGGCTGCCCCCGGGCAAGCCTGGCTTCGCTCCCCCCCTGGGCGGGGTAGGCGCTGCCTGGGAGGGCCCCCTGAGATCTGGGGCCCCCGGGCAAGGGCCCTACCGGCCCCAAAATGGAAGAGGGGGCCCCGGGTCCTATGGCATCTTGGTAAAAGTCTGTCGGGATCAGTTTTCACTGGTTCTTTCCCAAAATCTTTTTATGATGGTTTTACTAAAACCAGACAAAGATCCGGAAGATTGTGGATCCCAGTGGCCTATTCTGTATTGAAAATAGATTGTAAATTAACAACCCCTTTCTGACAGCCGGTCATAATAATATGGCTCTTTGTTTGTTTTTTTCCCCCCCACTTTCCAAGAGCCATAACTTTATTGTTTCATCTACATAGACATATTGGGGCTTTTATTTTGCGGTACAAATTGTACTTTCAAAGGGTGAATTTAACCCCTACCACAAAATATGGGAAACCCGCAAAAAAAATATAATGGGTGAAATGGAAAAAAACCACTTGTGTCATGTTTATGGGGGGTTTTTTTTAGGGAAAATTGGGAAAATTACGTTATCTCACCCGGCAACACCAAATATGTAGAGTTTTCATTGTGTTTTAGTACCGTACAAATTAATCCAAATATTATTTCTTAAATTTGCGTTTCAGCTGCATTTTCTGCAACCAATAACTTTTTGCACTTTGACCTATGGACCTGAGGGCGGTCATTTTTTTGCAAGCTGCAGTGTACTTTTTATTGGTAAAATTTTGGGATAGATGCAACTTTTTGATCATTTTTTTCAAAATTTTTGGGGTGTAAAAGACCAAAAAAAATAATTTTTTGGGAGTGGAATTTTTTTTGTGGATTTTTTTGAAAACTGTCATGTTGCACTATCAGAGCCCCTCAAGCACCAAAAAAAGTAAAAAAAAAAAAAAATTATCCCCATTTTGGAAACTACACCCCTCAAAAAAAATTTTCAAAGTAGGGGGGTTTTTTGAGCACCCGGTGCCAATTTTTTTTTAGAATTATGTGTACATCAAAGGATCTAGTCTGCATTTTGATCCCACAAGTGTTTTGTATAGATTATGCATGATGAGGTGCAGGGTTAGGCTATGTTCACACAGTGGATTTGCAGGGCGTAATTACGTCCCGCAATTACCCGGGGGGGGGCGGGGGGACGGGGGGGAGCGGGGGCCGGGACTTCGCCGACCCTAACAATACTGCTGCGGGCGTATCGCCCTAGAAAAGGGCATGTCAATTTTCCCCCGCCCCGGCGGCTTCGCCGAGCAGGAGAGGGGACGAAATCCATTTCCTATGAGAATTTGGGTTACCTTAAAGAATGGGCCGTTTTCGGCCCGTAATTGGCGCACTTCGGCGCGTAATTACGGACCGAAAGACGGCCCATTTTAAGCCGTGTGAACATAGCCTTAGGGTGCAAAAATGTATTTTATTGTATTTTTTGCCACACTTCCCCCAATAAAAAAATGGCAGTTGTGCAAAAATGAAAGACTACTATCCAAATTTTTGGATCCCCACGTCACCCTAATATTTTGCTGGAATATTTCATAGGTCTTTGAAGTGAAACAGCAACATGTGTTTGCTACTCCCCAATTTTAAATAATTGCACGCATTTGTAAAAATTGCACAGGGGTTATGTGAACTAAAATTATAAAAGACCCAAATGTTACCCCCTTTTTAAAAAGTACTCCTCATTTAAGAAAATTTTAAGGAGTGTCTTTAAAATTTTAGCCTCACTGGTGCTCGATAAATTTATTTCCCAGATATTTTTGTGCAGCAAAATGCAAAAAGTGACATTTGCAAATTTTCCGTATTACCGATATGTACAGTGGGTACGGAAAGTATTCAGATATTCAGACCCCTTTACATTTTTCACTCTTTGTTCAATTTTCAGCCATTTGTAAAAAAAAAAAGCTTAGATTTTTTCTCATTAATTCATTGTACCCCACTTTAAAAAAAAAAACAAAATTAGATATTTTGCAAATTAATTAAAAAGAAAAACTGAAATATCATGGTCAAACTATTTAGACCCCTTTTCTTTTGGACCTCTATTTAACTCACATGCTGTCCATTTTCCCTTTTGAACATCCTTGAGTGGTTTACTCCTTCATTGGAGTCCAGCTGTTTAATTAAAATGATTGGGCTTGATTAAAAGGCACAACCCTGTCTAAAAGACCTCACATGCATGCAGAGACTTTTAATCTGAGGTCTAAGGAACTGCCAACAATTTCGCAGCACCAAGGTTCCTAAGGCACGTGGCCCTTAACTCTTCCTTGACCTGGCCCTCCACCAAACGAAACAGTGTGGAAGAAGAACCTTTGGGGAGAGGTAAAGAAGAAACCCAAGATCACTGTGGCTGAGCTCCAGAGTGCAGTAGGGGAAACAGAGAAAGTTTCCACAAAGTTTTTGACTGGCCCAGCCAAAACCCCACCTAAACCCCCTTGAGCATCTCGGAATACTTGAAAATGGCTTCCACCAAGTTCCCATCAAACCCTGGGAAATGCAGAGGGGTTTCAAAGGAAAAAATAGCGAGGACCCCCAAAAAGGGGGAAAAACTCATCATTCCCCAAAAAGATCAGGTGTAGGCCCCAAAGGGGGCTTCACGCAATACTGAAAAAAGGGTCTGAATACTTTGCCAGTGATATTTTAGTTTTTCCCTTTTTTAATAAATTGCAAAAAAAAATCTACATTTTGTTTTTTTATTGCAAGATGGGGTCAGAGTGTATATTAATGAGCAAAAAAGTGAACTTTTTTTTATCTTACCAAATGGCTGCAATGAAACAAAGAGTGAAAAATTTAAAGGGGTCTGAATATTTTCCGTACCCACTGTAACTGCAAAATAAAAAGAATTCTAGAACTAATAATCCATGCATGAGTGGTATAGTTAAAAAAACACTGTTTTATGCAAAGGCCAGGTTTATCAGGGCAGGTTTTACACTGGTATGTTGTGTCCTTTTTTATTCACCTTTTTGCACCCTTCCCTACCTACCAGGGGAGTTAGTTGGGGAAATGCTGCCCTGGTCCAGCCTGTACGACGGAAAAGTAGAAAAGTGTTGTGTAGCCATTCGAGACTGCCGGCCCAATCTTGTACTACACTTTGGTTTCATGTGTGACTCTCTATGGCTGCAGTACCTGGTCTGACAGTTCCAACCCTCCCATGTTCCTGTTGTAATCCAGAATACAGTCTGGTTTTAGGACAACTGTACTGGTACAAGGATAGGGGTAGTGTTGGCGCCTTCTCCTTCAATTACAACAAAGGGGCATCCGACTCAAAAACTGCTTTCACCCTTTTTAAAATGTGCAACAAATGGCTTAGGCATTCCTCACTGATTTCTGCGCACAGTGTCAGACTTCTGTAGGATTGCGGCTAATGGAAGGCTAGTATAAAAGTTATCCACATACAGGTGGTAACCTTCATCCAGCAGTGGGTGAACTAAATCTCACACAATTTTTCCACTTTCAAGGAAAGGAGCATTCTGGGGGTTCTGTGTGGCTATCTTTCCCTTCATACACTTTAACAGTGTGGGTGTACCCTGAGCAGGGCCGTTCCTAGGCTGAATTGCACTCAGGGCGAGTTGAAGAAATTTCGCCCCCCCCCGTAAAATAATGCCCCCAATGCAACAAGGCTTCACCCGATAGTTGCACCCTGTACCATGATAGTTGCCCCCCGAGCCTGATAGTTGCCCCTTAGTCCCCGTTGCCCCCGTAGCCCTGATAGTTGCCCCTTAGCCAGATAGCTGCCCCCTTAGCCATTGCCCCCTTTGCCAGAAGCTGCCCCCGTGCCAGTTTCCCCTTTTAGCCATGAATTTTTACCCCTGATCAGTTCCCCCGTACGGTTGCCCTTTTAGCCGATAGTTGATCCCATACCCTATGTTTTTCCCCCGTAGCCAGTTGCCCTTGTAGCCCTGATAGTTACCTCTTTTGTCATTGCCCTTTGCCATTTCCCCTTTATGATAGCTGCCCCCGTACCATGATAGTTGCCCTTGTAGCCGTTGCCCTTTCGCCATGATAGTTGCCCCTGAACCATATAGTTTTCCCTTGTAGCCTTTATAGTTGCTCCCCGTGGCCATGATATTTGCCCCCTGTGTTTAAAGGGTAAAAAATAAAAAAAAATGTACTTACTTTTCCAGGATCCCTGCAGCACAGCAGGGGCCGAAGCGGGGGGTTCACTGTAAAATGATGTCACCCCTTTCCCCCCAGCACTCAGCTCCCGGGTCTCTGGGGCAGACGGGAGCTGAGACTTACGTCAAAGGGGGCGGGGAAAAGGAAAGTGTGTACAACAGGGCAGGAGGGGAGGGGGGCGATCCTCCCCCTCCTCCCGTGCCGGGAGTGACTAAGGTATGCAGCTCTGGGTTTTTACGGCTGTGCAGAGTCAGAGGCTAACCGCGGGGCGGGCGAGGCGAGCGGCGCCCCCCTCGGGTGAGAAAAGCCCTGGCGCCCCGGGCAATCGCCCGCCTCACCCGCCCCTAGGAACGGCCCTGACCCTGAGGTACTTTAGTACAGCTTATGCTTACACTTTAATTTTATAACATGCCCTCTTATTGGACAGGTACTGGAAGAATTTAAGTCTACCTTTAAAATGTATGAGGTCTACAAATATGTTTTTCTCTGGGTTGTAGACCACAGCAGATTTAGCGCTAAAGTTATCTATTACTGAATGGGCTTTAAATAGGCGGTCAAATGTGGGATCATCTGGAGGTGGGCACTGTGCGTTACCATTATAATGCAAAATTGTTAGTATCGTTTCAAAGCATGTCAGGGTCATGGCATACAGTACAATGGGGTGCTATAAAAAATAGTATAATTACAGTATTGCCTAATCTCAGGCTTCTTTACTATGTCCACATGCAACATAAAGTTCCAAACATTATCATCTCTACTCCATCTACAGGGGTCCACCTGGTTTGTGATGATGTTGGGTCTACTGCAGGCGCATTCTAGCGCAGAAACGACAATTCTGGCTCAGGTAAACCACTTTGAAAGCTGTTTGTCTGTTCCAGCAGTAATTTGCCTGGAATTGCCGTACTGAAGCTATAAATCTCTAGCTTCATACGGTTCTAGTGCGTTCCACCTCCCGCATGCCCCCCGAAATCAGGCGCATTACAAAGTGCCGCAGGCGATATTGGTGTGCGGGAGATTTAAAATATAGTGAACGTGGCTGCGCTAGATCTCGGGCTGAAAAGATGCCAGACTTCTGCCGCAGCCCTGTTCATACAGGTCACCCATAGTGTCAAAAAAGACTCCTGGCTGGCCAAAAAGTCTGGAATTTGAGGCCTCAAAATTTCTAGGGCTGGAGTCCTTATGGGATCACTTGTCTGGGGGTTATCTCATCTCTTCTACGGGGGTGTCTTTGTGAGGAGGAGGACAAGATGGAGGAGGAGGACAAGATGGAGGAGGACAAGGGGAGGAGGACAAGATGATTGCAATTAATTCATTGTCCCTATCACTGGTCGAATTGGTGCCAGAAGCCAGGAGGGCATATGCCTCCTTGCCTGAATATTTTCTTTGGGATGACTGAGACATTTTATTTTTGATGGTGTGTGTATAGGTACTTTACATGTGTATTACGTAAAAAGAAAAGTTTTGATGGAGGATATGTAATGCTTTAACATGTGTATGGGATTGAATTGTTTTTCTATAAAATCTTACAAAATAAAATGTAATGAAACAAAAACAGTATTATAAAAAAAATTATTGCCTCTGTCATCCACCCTCCTTTCTTGCTCTCTGCGAGGCACCAGTCATGGGAAGTGCCAGATGCCACGATAGATTGTCGGAAGAAGTCGGGGTCCGGCTTTACGGCAAGGGCTCTTTGTGGGTCGGGAGCTATCCAGCAGGTGGTGGATGACTGGCTCTTCTGTATCCATAGGAACTCCAGAGCTGGTTTTGGAGTGGGTGTCCCAACCCTCGTTGGAGGTCCCAGCTTCCGGTTGCGGTTGCTGGGACAGGCAGAGTGCGACTGGGGAGGTTGGCGGGGACCCGAGTCCTGACGAGGTACCAGTCGGCGGTGACAGTCAGCATGGATCCGGATTGGTGGCTGGTGGGGTCACAGCCCCTATGCAGCCTGATCAGTACATGTCCATGTCTTGTTTGTTTCCACCTATCTTTATGTCTCAGGCAGTAGCTTCGGGCCAGGAGGGGGTAACCCCCGGTTTGGCTGGTCTGGATGTGGGAGAATTCCAGGATTTGAGCGGAATAATTAGGGGACTGTTGGCTCATTGGAGCGGGGTGGGGAGCGCAGTCCGGATGTGTCCCCAGTTGGGGATTGGGGATCGATCATCGAGTAGCGCATAACCCAGGGGTGGGCTTGGAGGCCAGAGGTGTAGCTGTTTCAATTCAAACAGAACAGGAATGGCAAGTGGGTAGCATACGGCTGGATGATTGGGTAAAGGGGGAGGTGTACGTGTGCTTTGAGTGGTCTCTGGGAGTTCACTTGAAGAAGGATGTGAGGAAAAAAATCTAGAAAGACGAGTATGAGGTAATTTTCTCTTACCTTTTCCCATTTTTAAAGTTTAATCTTGATAAAGACAAGAGGGATGAGAGTATGAAGTAGGAGGAGGAAAGTGGCAGTGGCGGCTTATTCCTCAGATGTTTAATAGTTGGTTACAGGCTTTCGCTGTTTTGGCCAATGTGGTTGGGGAGAAGGCACCAGAACATTGTTCGGCTTTGTTCTGTTACATGGCCGCTTAAGGGAAGCCTACAGGGTTTACGGGGGCCAGGCATTGCTCTGGTATGTTGAACACTTTGGGCAGCAGAAGGCGGTGAGGCCGAATACCTGGTGGGATCACAATTAGAGATGGGCGAATTTCTCAAAAATTCGATTCGGTCACTTCGCCGAATTTTCCGTCAAAATTCGTTTCGTTCTGAATTACTTCGGCATGAATCGCGTTAAAAAGCAGCTATTTCCAGGCTGCACAGAACCTGCAGGGTGCTGTAAGGAACGATGTGCCAATGCTTAAAATATGCAGCAGGTAGCTTGGTTAGGTCCTTCATACTAATGTTTTGTTTTTAGTTATGACACGCCAGAAGACTGCGCCAGCTCCTTGAGAATCGCTTCACTATAATTCCCTTGGGCACTTAATAGGCAAAACTGACCAAAAAACTCAAGTGGGATGTAAGCCTGATACGTCATGCCCAGCGAAAAGCTGGAAAAAAACAAGCAGAGAGCTCAAGGTTGGCAACATTAGTGACAGAGTGTGGAGGAAGACGGGGCGGCAGCCACAGCAGCAATTGCACAGGCAGAGGCACAATGACATCTCTGGAGGTGGCCAACACAGGAAGCCACAGAGTGGCACAATGACTGAGAGAGCGGAGGTCAAGGCGGCAGACATAAGGTGAAGGTCAGGCAGATGGCACAATGCCAATCTGGAGGTGGCAAAACAGGAGGAAAGCCACAGAATGGCCACAATCACACAGTGTGGAGGGTCACGACAGCAGCAGCATGAGATCAGGCAGTGGCACAATTGACATTCTGGAGCGGAGCAAAACAGTATTAGGCCACAGATTGGCACAATGATACATGTGGAGGTACACGACAGCAGCAGCATGAGATCAGGCCAGAGGCACAATACATTCTGGAGGCGGCAAAACAGTATTAGGCCACAGAGGATGTGCACAATCACACAGTGTGTGATGTCACGATAGGCGCAGTCAGTAGAAGAGATCATGCAGTGGCACGAATACAGTTCTGGAGGCGCTATACATTATCAGGCCACAGAGTGGTACAATGATACAGTGTTGGAGGTCACAACAGCAGCAGTATGAGATCAGGCATTGGCACAATGACATCCTGGAGTCGGCAAAACATGTATAAGGCCACAAGTGGCACAAACACACAGGTGGAGGTCCACTACAGCAGCAGCATGAGATCAGAGCAGAGGCACAATAACGTTGCTGTGAGATGGCAAAACAGGTAGGAAGCCACAGAGTGGCACAATGACTGAAGAGGCGGAGTGTCACGCGCAGCAGCATGAGGTCAGGTCAGTGGCACAATGACACAGTGGGAGGACATGGCAGCAGCCACAGCAGCAGCATGAGGACAGACAGTGGCACAATGACACAGTGGTGGGAAGTCACGGCAACAGCAACAGCAGCGCACAAGGAGGTCATAGATGGCAACAAATGACAGAGTGTTGAGGTGTGGTGGCAATACCAGTCCCAGGTAAAGAAGGTGGGATAGGCAGAAGGAGAAACCTTGGCAGCAGATGTGTGGGCATCATCGGGTGGCGGAGCATCAGAATATTGGCTTAGGCAGTAGTTTGAACCCCGACTGACGCCTAAGGCATTGGTGTGTGGAAATCCTGGCCGATCCACCTGATTCATCTTGACAAAGGTCAGTCGTTCCACATTTCCCGTGGACAAGCGGTTCTCCTTGGGGTAAACGATGGCCCCCCCGCACTGAACACCCGCTCTGATGCCACACTACTGGCCGGGCAGGACAGCTTCTCCACTGCAAACTCGGCAAGTTGCGGCCACACATCCAGTTTGGCTGCCCAGTAGTCCAGCCGATCTTCTAACTGAGGTGGCAGAGTGCTGTCCAAGTAGGCCACAACCTGTTGGTTCAGGGACTGCTCCAGGTCCTGCTGCTGCTGCTCTGGCGACTGCCCCCTCACTAGGCGGGTGAAGGAAGCTGCTCATCAATGACTCCAGACTTAGGTTACTACTGATGGAGCTGGTACTGCTCCTACCCCCCCACCTTCCCCCAGCAGCCGCGGCAGTAGTACGTGAGCGCTGTGGCAACCCCCGGACAGACCTGTCAGAGGAGGGACGATGCCGCACATAGGCAGCAGCCAACTGATTACGGAGGATTTCCCTATAGTATTTGAGTTTGTCTTCCCTCTCAATAGCTGGGAAAAAGGCTCCCATTTTGGACCGGTAGCGAGGGTCCAATAGGGTGGAGAGCCAGAAGTCATCCCTCAGCCGATGCTGACTATTCGGCTGTCACTAGCCAGTGCAAATAAGCATGCTGCGGGCCATCTGCACAAGTGACTCCGAGGGCTCCCTGCCTCCATTTCCACTGTATACTGCCACGGTGCTTGGGGTCATCTGCCTAGTCTTACTCATCTCCATCTACCTCCTCCTGCGTCTCCTGCTACTCCTCTCTTGTCACCTTGGTAGAAAACCCACTCATTTCACCAACAATGCTTCTGCTCCAATGTCCTCCTCCTCCCTCCATTTCAGTCCCCACCGACTCATGTGGCCACGAGATGTAGTCGCCACGTCTCCAGTCCCCTGCCCAACAGATTTTTCAGCATCTGTTCCAGGACATGAAGCAGTGGAATGACGCTATTCATCCCGTAGTCCTGGCGACTGACAAATAACGTCGCCTCCTCGAATGGCCTCAACAAACGGCATGAGCTGCCACTGGATGACATCAAAGTTACACAGGGGAGTACTTCTGTCTGCCTGATCATCAAAAAATCGTTAATGGCCTTCTCTTGTTCATACAGTCGTCCAACATGTTGCAGGCTGGAATTCCAGCGGGTGGAAAAAATCGCATATCAGAGTGTGTTGGGGGAGGCCGTTCTGCCGCTGCAACTCGAGGAGGTGTTCCTGGCTTTGTACGAATGGATAAAGTGCATGCACAGTTTCCTGGCCATTTTCAGAATGTTCTGAAGATCGTGGAAGACTTCAGAACCTTTCACAACCAGATGACACTGCGCCATGCAGGGCCATGACCATCCCTCCTCGGTGCAGCGCGGACACCATGATTCCTCCCATTGTCCCGTCACCATGGTTCCGATTTGCAGAATGGTGCGGAGAAAGCCACACATCGATTTCTTGCTGCATGACGCGGAGCAGTTCCTCCACTGTGTGACTTCGTTCGCCGAGGCAAGCCAGGTTTAGAACTGCGTGACACCGCTGTGCCCTACACACGTGGTATGATGGAGCAGTACTTGTGAGGCTGAATGGTGGTGTGGTGAGGAGGAGGAGGCGGACATTGGCGCAGGTGCAGCAGTTTGACAACGTGGAGGAGAAAGCGGCGTCTCCTGTCCAAGATGTTGGTGTGCCTGGGCTGGAAGCACATTCACCCAGTGGGCCGTAAAGGACATGTACTGGCCCTGACCGTAGTTACAGCTCCAGACGTCCGTCGCTGCCGTGCACCTTGGAACAAACCGATAAGCTCAAGGACTGACCCACCTTCTTATCTACATAATTATGAAGTGTACTGGTACAGCCATTATTGTAAAAGACATTATACGGCTTGGAACTCTCCAGCTCGGCTCCGGCACAATCCATTAGTTCATACTGAACGACAGAGTACCACCATTTGGAAAGGGAGGGACTTTGCAGTACCAACAACTAGGACAGGAGCACGGTCCGCGCTGCACCTTAGATGGTTGGACGCATGCAGTTTCCCTCATCCTTAGTCAATCCCGCTCGCTGAACGCGCTGGCACCATGATAGCGAGAGCAGGAGCATCTGGACCCGGTAGATGATTTCAAAGAGAAACAGCTCCCATCTGCAGAGGTGTGGAGCCTTGACTGGCTGCAAATGGCATCATGCCACTGTCGCTGCTGCAGCTGTTGCAGCGGCCAGGATGGACCACCACATCTGAGAGCCACGTTTCTCCCAGGGCCAAACCGTATGGAGACGTTGCATGTGATGACGCAGGGCCGTGTGCCACTTACTCCCTGGCCACGCTTCACTTTCTGCCCACAGATTCTACTATACCCATATTTTACGGACTCCTCCGGTTGGTCTTTCAAAGAACTCTGCCACACTCCGCCGAAGAATCGAATTTACCGCCACGCTCCGCACTGAGTACAACAGCCGCCGCCGCTCGCCCTCTTTCGCTGAGCCCCTGTTGCTTCTACTTTCATAAACCTGCGAATCGGGTTTTTTACCCCTTGGCCAGCTTGGCCCCGACCACACACAGCTGCTTATCCAGCTTTACTCACGGCCACACACCCACTTGCTGGCTGCGCAGCTGCCTGAGCGCGCAAGTTTGACGCCCCTCTTTCCCTTGACAAGATGAAGCCCTTGCCTCAACCCGGCTCCACCAATGGCGGTCGGCTTACACATCATCTATTGTGTGTTTATCATCTGTCACTGGCTGTCCTCATCACCGGTCCTTGGTATGGCCGAGGCTGACCTCGTCACAACAAGACCTCCCATGTCCACTCTCCACAACTACACTTTGCCGCCAACTTCGGCAATAAGCAAGCGATATAGGCCCCATTCTTTCTTCGCTGACCCAGTAGCTCTGACTGCCCACCTCAAATTGTTCATCCTCGCTATATAGTGGCGCTGAGCCCAACACATATTAGATCACTGGCTGAGGGAACCCGTATGGGACAGAGGGCGGGCTGAGGACAGTGGAGGGCCGCTGACCCCGCTCCCGGGCCATGCCAACTAATGGTTGTTCTGAGCATCCCACCGACACTTGGCTGCGGCTTGTCAGATGTCATCTGGTATGAAGAGGGAGACCTAGCAACCAATCAAGAACCCTAGGTTGCTGAACCACACACGGCCGCTAGATGACGCGGCAGTTGTGCCTCACCGAGTGAACCCCAGCTGCGACGTCCCCCTTGCTGTTCTGCGACCGCAGGGGCCCTGTTCCAGAATGTTTTGTCCAATGCCACTCCGCGGAAGCAGCGCCTGCCCACCACTCTGTCTGACATACTGTTTTTCAAAAATGTACAACCACTGTATGATGATTATATACTGTATATGAATAAATATACACCCTGTTTTATGACTCCAATGAACCCAGTAACTAGCATGGGTAACCTGGATAATAAATGCGCTCAAAAATGGCTAGTAAAAATTTACCTTGTATGTTTCGTTTTAAAAACACTGTGTGATTTACTAAAATGTAAAAGCCACAAACGAGGCTTAATTATCCTTCGGACATGAATCTCACCAAGATTTAATTATACACAGTGGCTGTAATCTAGAATCAAGGGGGCATCCTTTACGTCTTTGGAGGAACGAAAGTTTCTACAAAAAACATAGAAAGGGATACATAACTTAAGAGCATGAGACTATGGAATTCTCTGCAGAGGGACTGGACCATGGTGAATGCAATCACCGAGTTCAAAAAGGATTGGATGCATTTCTGGAGCGTAATAATTAACAAGTTAAAAGTGACTAGGAATCAATGAGAGGGCATTGATCCAGGGAATTTTCTCTGATTGCCAATTGGAGCAGAAGGAATTTTTTTCCCAAAAATGAGACAGATTGGCCTCAAACCCCCTCATTGGGGGTTATTGCCTTCCCTGGATCAACACCTTAGCACAACAGGCGAACTAGATGGCACGACTTGTCCTTTTTTTAGCCTTACAAACTATGAATTAGGCTACAGGAAAAAGTATATAATTTGGCGTTGAAAAAGACGGTTTAATTTTAGTCAGCACACCAGCAAAACAACGCTATAAATTAACCCCAGGAGAAATTGCGCCAAATATTTAAGCCCCACAAACTAGTAGCTTTGTAGCGTGTTACAATTCGTGTTTTCCTACGCCAACACAACAAGAGATACCAGTTGTAAAATTAACCATTGCTCTGGGAATAGGCAACAGGAAAAAATTATATTTTTGCGTTGAAAAAGACGGTTTTCTTCTGGATCAGCACACCAGCAAAAAAACAATGCTTAATAATAACCCCCTGATGTAAATTGCGCACAAAGAATTGGAGCCCCACTAACTAGTAGCCTTGTACGTGTTACAATTGCGTGTCTTTTCTACCCACCACAACAAGAATACAGTTGTAATTACCTTTGCATGTGAATTAGGCTACAGGAAAAATCTATAATATTTTGCGTTGAAAAAGCCGTTTCTATGGTTCCCGCACACGACCATCAAAACAACGCTTAATTAACCCCTGGATGTAAATAGCGCCAAAGAAATTATGAGCCTCACAAAACTAGTAACAATAGTAGCGTGTTACAATTTCGTGTTTTTCACGCCAACACTAAAAAACAAGAGATACAGTTATGTAATTAACCTTTGCTTGTAATTCAGAGCACAGGAAACATTTATATAATTTGGGTTGAAAAAGACGGTTTTTTGGGGGCCCAGCACACCAGCAAAACAACGCTTAAATTTTAAACCCGGATGTAAATTCGCCAAAAAATTTACCCCACAAATAGTAGCTTTTAGCTTGTTAAAATTGGGTGTTTTCTACGCCACACAACAAAGTACACTTGTAATAAACCTTTGCTTGTGAATTGGGCTACGGGGAAAAAATTTATTATTTGGCGTTGAAAAAGAGGGTTTTTGGATCAGCAACCAGCAAAAAAAACGCTTAATTAACCCCTGGATGTAAATTGCGCCAAAAATTTTAGCCCCAAAAAATAGTAGCTTTGTACGGTTGCAATTGCGTGTTTTTACGCACACAAGAGATCAGTTGAAATTAACCTTTGCTTGTAAATTATGACAGGAAAAATTTTTTATTTTGGCGTTAAAAAAAGACGGTTTTTTTTGCACACACCAGAAAAAAAGGTTAAAAAAACCCCTGGTTGAAATTGCCCCCAAAGAATTGACCCACAAACTATAGCTTTGTAGCTGTTACAATTGGTGTTTCTACGCCACAAACAAAGATACAGTTGTAATTAATTTGTTTGTGAATTAGGCTACAGAAAAAATTTTATTTTTTGGCGTTAAAAAAGAGGGGTTTTTTGGGGGGTCAGCACACGCAAAAAAAAGGCTTAATTTAAACCCCTGGATGTAAATTGCCAAAAATTGAGCCGCACAAATAGTAGCTTTGTAGCGGTTAAATTGCGTGTTTTGTACCCCAAAACAAAGATACAGTTGAAATTTAAACCCTTTGCTTGTGAATTAGGTACAAAAAATTTTTATTTTTTGGCGTGAAAAAGACGGTTTCTTGGGGTAGCCACCAGCAAAACAACGCTTAATTAACCCCTGGATGTAAATTGGAAAAAGAATTGAGCCCAAACTAGTAGCTTTGTAGGTGTTAAAAATTGCGTTTTTTCTACGCCACAAACAAGAGATACATTGAAATTTAACCCTTTTGCTTTTTCAATTAGGCTACAGGAAAAATTTATATATTTTGGTTTTAAAAAAGGGGTTTTCTTGGGTCAGCACACCAGCAAAACAACGTTTAATTAAACCCCCGGATGTAAATTGCGCCAAAGTTTTGACCCCCAAAAAAAACCCCGAGTAGCTTTGTAGGTGTTAAAAATTGATGTTTTTTACCCCACAAAAAAAAGAGATACAGTTGTAATTAACCTTTGCTTGTAAAAATTTGGGCTACAGGAAAAATTTAAAATTTTGGCGTTGAAAAAGACGGTTTCTTGGGGGGTCAGACACACAAAAAAAACGCTTAATTAACCCCTGGTGTAAATTGCCCAAAGAATTGACCCTAAAAAATAGTAGCAAAGTAGGTGTTAAAATTTTGCGTGTTTCCTACCCACACAAAAAAGGGAGATACATTGAAATTTAACCCTTTGCTTGTAATTAGGCTACAGGAAACTTTTATATATTTTGGCTTGAAAAAGCGGTTTTTTGGGGGCAGCACACCAGCAAAACAACGCTTAATTTAACCCCGGGAATGTAAATTGCCCCAAAAAATTTGAGCCCAAAAATGTAGCTTTTGCGTTTTGCAATTCGGTTTTTTCTACGCCACACAGAGATACAGTTGTAATTAACCCTTTTTGTGAATTAGGCTAAGGAAAATTTTTTTATTTTGGCTTTTAAAAAAGACGGTTTTTTTTTGTCAGCAAACACCACAAAAAAGCTTAATTAACCCTGGATGTAAATTGCGGCAAAGAAAATGAGCCGCACAAACTAGTAGCTTTGTAGGTTTACAATTGGGTTTTTCTGCGCCACACAACAAGAGATACAGTTGTAATTAACCTTTCTTGTGAATTAGGTACGGAAAAAAATTTATATTTTGGCGTT
Organism: Phyllomedusa bahiana; assembly: GCA_025379985.1. NCBI lineage: Eukaryota > Metazoa > Chordata > Amphibia > Anura > Hylidae > Phyllomedusa > Phyllomedusa bahiana. The sequence goes on from JAODAL010012844.1 coordinate 89,336, forward strand.
AAAAAGACGGTTTTCTTGGGGTAAAGCACACCAGCAAAACAACGTTTTAATTTAACCCCTGGATGTAAATTGCGCCAAAAAATTTGACCCCAAAAAATAGAGCTTTGTAGCATGTTAAATTGCGTGTTTTTACGCCACACAAAAAGAGATACAGTTGTAATTTTAACCTTTTGCTTGTGAATTAGGCTACGGGAAAAAAATTTATATATTTTGGCGTTGAAAAAGAGGTTTTTGGGGTCAGCACACCAAAAGACAACGCTTAATAACCCTGGATGTAAATTGCGCCAAGATTGAACCTCACAAAATGTAGCTTTGTGGTGTTAAACTTGGTGTTTTCTAGCCACACAACTAGGGGATACATTGAATTAAACCTTTGCTTTAAATTAGGTACGGAAAAAATTTTATTTTTTTGGGCGTTAAAAAAAGACGGTTTATTTTTTTGTCAGACACCACCAAAAAACGCTTAATTAACCCTGGATGAAAAAATTCGCCAAAAAAATTTGAGCCGCAAAAACTAGTGCTTGTACGTGTTACAATTGCGTGTTTTCTATGCCCACAACGGGAGATACTTTTTAAAATTAACCTTGTTGTGAATTAGGCACGGGAAAAAAAATTTATATTTTTGGCTTAAAAAAGACGGGTTTTCGGGGGGTCAGAAAAACCCCCCGCAAAACAATGCTTAATTAACCCTGGATGTAAATTGGCATGTTTGACACCAAAAATGAATGGTTTTTTGTTTTGTAAAAACGATGTTTCTTTAAAAAATAAAACAGGAACTGGCTTAGACCCCACTTGGATTTTGAATGTATATGAGCTGCAGTGGACCACCTGGTTTGATCCAATCCCCCAAAAAAAATTAGAAATAACTTTAAAGAAAAACAGTTTTGGGGGAAAAGTGAGACACCCCACGAATACGATATAAAAAAATCAATTTTCATAAGAGCTATCACCCGCGGAGCACCTTCCTGATGACACGGGGGAGGAGTGTGAGCTCCGGTCGCGCCGGACTTTATAGTCGGGGTGACGTCCAGAATCCCCCGGGTTTTGTTTGGTTTCCCCTCGCACATGTCATTCGGCTATGCCCTTCTTCCTCCCAGAGTGTTTTGCCCATGTGCCCATGGCCGCACCATTTTATCAATCAAAAGCCACTTCTTTCCCCCCAATACCCAAAGTTGATTTCTTCCAACCGAAGTTTTCCTGAAATTCAAAAACAAATTTCCCACTTTTTTAGAAATCGATTCCCCCCTTCCTAGCCCGGCGCTTTTTTTTGTGCACGTTTTTGAGGAGAATGCGTCTAAAACCTAGGACCCTTTTATGGGGGGTCATAGATTTAGCACTTTCAGCTAAAAAGCGACAATTAGGCTCAGGTAAAAAACTTTTAAAGTGATTTTAGTTTTTTTCATCAGTACTGCCCCGATTTGATGTTCAAAACTCCAAAATGTGACGATGTGCAAAGTACACTGACTGTTTTTCCCGGGGCTTTTTAGTTTCTGCTCTGATCTGTAAACAAAGCCTTTGGGAAAAGCATTAAAAAAAAAGGGAGATAACATTGTACCGTGATATCATGGGGCAATATCGTTTGTTTAGTTCTGCTTCATTTGTAGTTTTGTAGGTTTTTAGTGTGCCAGTCTGAGAAGCCCCCCCGATTTCAGGCGCACTACTAATGCCCGGTTGCTTTTTAATGAGCCCAATATTTGGGGTGCGTGTTTAACAAAGGGGGGCGAACCGGGCTGTGCTTTTTTTGGCTAAAAAAGATGCCAACCCAGGGGAGCGCCCCCTTATACGCGTAGCCCTAGGAGTAGTGGAAAACACACAGTTATTGTTTGGTGGAGTGCTGCTATTAGTTTCATGTTTCTAGTTTTTTAAGGCCGAAAAAAAACAAAATGTCCATCCAGTTCACCTTATGCTAAGGTTTTGTTTTCCGGAGGAAGGCAAAAACCCCAAGAGGTAAAAGCCAATTGCCCCTCTTTTAGGGAAAAATTCCTTCCCGACTCCAATCGGCAATTAGAAAAACCCCCTGGATCAATGATCCCTATTGAATCCTGACACTATAACTTGTTATATTATTAGCTCCAAAATGCATCTAAACTTTTTTTAACCCCCGTTATTGAATTCACCATAAAGTCCCTTGGCAGAGATTTCCACAGTTCATGCTCTTACAGAAAAAGAACCCCCTTCTTGTTTATTAAAACTTTTCTTTCCTCAGGACGTAGGGGATGCCCCCTTGTTTCTAGATACAGCCCGGGGTATAAAAAATTTGGGGAGAGATCTCTATTTTGACCTTTGATGTTTTAAACATATTTATTTTTTGCCCCCCGAAGCCGCTTTTCTCTAAATAAATAACCCTAATCTACTAATCTTTCGGGGTATGTGCCACCAGTCCTTTTATTTTTTTTTTTGCCCCGTTTTGTACTGTTCAAGCTCTACAATGTCTTTCCTGTAAAAGGTGCCCAAAACTGTACACAATATTCCATGTGTGGTTAAACCAAAAACTTGTATAATGGGAGAATAAGTTCTCATATGTCCTCTATGCCCTTTTAATACCCCCCTTGACCCTTTTACCCTTGGCATGCTCCCTGACACTGTGCTACAGTTAGTTTACTGTCCTTCTCCATGTCACTTTTACCCAGTTTTTTTTTTTTCCATTTAACATGTAAGTCATGTAATGGTTTTTTCCTCCCCATTGCATAACCTTGCATTTACTGTTTTAAAAAACCTTCATCGCCATTTCCCTGCCCAGGCCTCCAACTTACCCAGATCCCTTTGTAATAACACATTACCCTTATTGTGTTGATTCCTTTACAGAGCTAGTATTCTGAAAAAAGATCGAATTCAGGTTGTAATCCCTTGTAAGATCTTTAAATAAAAAAATTTTAAAGAGGTTTGGGGCCCAATCTCCCTTTGGGTACCCCACTAGTAACAGGGGATCCATTGAGTAGTACCTTAATTACTCCCCTTTGTTTTCTATCAGTGGATTTTCCCCTACCCATTTGACACATTTTCCCCCCAGCCCAAAAGCATTTCATTATATTTACCAAAACCTTTTTATGTGGCACCTATCAAATGCTTTAGAAAAATCTAAATATAGACATCCAGTGCTCCCCTGATCCGTTGCACTGACTTTCATAGAGCTTATGAATTGTTTGACGGGGACCAAACCTTATAAAACCCATGCGGGGAACAGGTTTATAATTTTATTTTCAGTGAGATACTCAGGTACATCTCTGAGAAAACCTTCAAACTTTTTACTACAACGGGGTTAAGCTTACCGGCCATACTTCCCGGATCACTTTTTGACCCCTTTTTGAAATTGGACCCCATTTGCTAGCCCAAACCTTTGGGACATACCCTTATTAGACAGTCCAAAATATAAGAAAAGGGGCCATTTGCCCTCACTTAATCCCTTAGGCACGTGGGTGTATGCATCTGGGGCCTGGGGATTTTTATTTTAAACTTCCTAAGGCGGAGCTGCTTTTTTCCGGGTTAGACAAAAACTTTTAAGTTGGAGTTTACCTCATCCCTCTGTTCAACAGGAAGTTCCCTCCTCGGTAAATACAAACAGTGGAAAAAAAAGTTTTTAATAGGTTTGCTTTTTTTCTCATGTCCTTACGTCTCTCCCCCATATTTTTCAAAGGGGCCAAAAATTTTCTGTTTTAATCTTTTTTTTTTTTTTTCTTTTATATAGTTAAAAAATATTTTGGGGTTGTTTTAATTTCTATGCAAAAATTTTCTTTCCGTTCCGTTTGCTTTTTTCTTTATTTTAACACTTTTTTTTTTTCCCTATAGTTCTTTGTGCCTCTTCCGCCCTTGTTTTATAGGTGAAAAAAACTTCTTTTTTTTTTTTTATTTCCCCCTTTACATCTTTTTTGATCCACATTGGGTTTTTCCCGGTTTTTATTTTTTTTATTTCCATAAGGTATGTCCCCTCACTGGGTACATAGGGGTGTTTTTAAAAAAAATCCCCTTTTTTATTTGTTCTACCATATTTAAACACCTTGTCCCATCAATACGGTTTTGGGGCCTCCCTAAGCAGAATAAAAATTGCCTTCCTAAAATTTTGGGTTTTTTTTGGTCCCTTTACAAAAAACCTTTTTGAAGGGTAAACGGAAAATTTTTTTTAAGGGCTGGGTGTGGATCCGCCGGACCACCCCAAGCATGGGTTTTGCACGCCAGGGAACGGGAATCTAAGTAGCCCCCGGGTTTTTACCAGAGCCCCCGCAAAGCGGGGTGGACTTGCTGCGGGTGGGCTACCCGGTCGTCGTCCCTGACGTGGGCTTGCTTGCGGTGGCCCGCCGAGGTGCAGGTGGTAGAATCGTATCCGGAATCGAGCGTGGGGGAGGCAGAAGGTAGGACAGCGGCAATGGTTCGA
>JAODAL010012845.1:0-93696 GCA_025379985.1 Phyllomedusa bahiana
TTGGCACAGGGCTTCAGGGTCCAAGCCTGGGCCCTCCGCAGCCCAGTTATTCATAGAGCTCTGCAGATGTGGGGCACTGGGACTTGCCATAGGCGAGAGAGGTGGAGCAGGGATGTTTACAGCCCTTTTGGGGAGCGAAGGGGTTAACTGCTCCTCAGATGCCATGTAATGGAAGCCGACGGCAGCGGGGGCCCCTGCAGGCCCTGTTCTGGCACTGTGCTGCGCTGTGCACCCACCTCTTCTCTCGTCAGATCCGTCCCGGGTGCGATCCCCGCTGGGGCTCCGCTGATCAGCCGGGTCCCGCTCCTTCACTCGCTCCGGGCACCACGACTGCAGTGCCGGCGCGGCACCATCACGCAGCTCCCGCGGCAGTAGTGGAACGACGCCCTGCGGGTCAGGCAGCACCGGTGAGTGCCGGCAGTCTGTTCGAGGTGCTGGGGTCCCAGTTTCAGCTGGTGCCGGTGTCAGCGTCTCTCTCAGCGTCTTCTTCCCTCTGCGCCGAGAGGATGGCGGGCAAGATGGCGCCTCCGCCTCCGAAGCGCGGGAACCCCGCGGGTCTTCCACCAGCTCCGAGAGCGGCGCAAAGTAGTTAGAAATAGGGATGTCCTCTCCTGTGGTGTCTCTAAGGGCTTTAGCTGCCCGTTTTGCCCTCTTGCTGCTCATTTTGCGGGCTGGATGGGGCTACTTTGTCAGGCCCTGGACGGAGCTCTCTGCAGACACGTCTGTGCTCTTCACATGGTAGGACACGCCCCCTCTGGTCTTCTTCTGAATGGACGAGACCACTGCAGCTGCTGATTGGCTGCAGCAGTCATGTGTTATTGGCTGACATACTGTAAGGGCTCGTTCACACGGCTTATTTTGGGACGGATTTCAGTCCGTACTGCGCACAAATGCGGCTGAAATCCGTCCCAGTCATTCTGGTAATCCACAGTTCTCATAGAGAACTATGGATTACGTCTCCTCTCCCCGCTCGTGAAATACGGCGAGCGGGGAGAAAGTGACATGCACATTATCCCGGTGGGATACGTGCCATGGATAATGAATGTCTATGGCGCCGGAGAGGTGCCGGCCCACCCGCCCCGCCCCCGTACACACACCGTAATTGTGGGCGAAATCCGTCCCGCAATTACGCCTTGAATAAGCTGTGTGAACATAGCCTAAGTGTTCGGAGCACCTACTACTAAAAGGAGACGTCAGCCAGTGTCGGACTGCGATGCCTAGGGCCCACAGGTGGAGTTGATTTTGGGGGCCCACCAGTTAAGTTTTTATTGGCCCACCAGTGGAGTTTATTTTAGGGGCCCACCCTACAGCTACCGTAAATGACTGTACATGCCACCTGTACTCTGCTTCTTGCTTTTTGACTCACTATTTTTTGTCTATTCTGAGAATGTATATGGAGTTATAAAACCACTTTAGGTCTACCATGCAAAGGGGCCCACCGGGGGTTTCCCCATTCCCCTGTGGGCCAGTCCGAGCTTGACGTCAGCCAATCAGCAGCTGCAGCGGTCATGTGTCATTGGCTGACATAAGTGTTCGGGGCACCTACTACCAAACGGTGACGTCAGCCAATCAGCGGCTGCAGTGGTCATGTGTCATTGGCTGCCATAAGTGTTCGGGGCGCCTACTACCAAACAGTGACGTCAGCCAATCAGTGGCTGCAGTGGTCATGTGTCATTGGCTGACATAAGTGTTCGGGGCGCCTACTACCAAACGGTGACGTCAGCCAATCAGTGGCTGCAGTGGTCATGTGTCATTGGCTGACATAAGTGTTCGGGGCACCTACTACCAACCGGGGACGTCAGCCAATCAGCGGCTGCAGTGGTCATGTGTCATTGCCTGACATAAGTGTTCGGGGCGCCTACTACCAACGGTGATGTCAGCCAACCAGTGACTGCAGCAGTATCTTCCCATTGGAGAGAAGACCAGAAGATAACGGAGGACCGGCGGAGAGTGAGAACGGCGCAGTGCTGGATCCCAGGTGAGAAGAGAGAGGAGTATACATTTTTATTTTAAAATGGCAGCAGTGTCCTATTAAAACTATTAACTGGACAACCCCTTTCATTCTTGTTTCCATAGCAACACAATTTATTTTTTTCTGATAGAAATATTGAAGGTCAACTATATAAGGTGGTAGTAGGGTCGGGGGCACTTTGTCACCAAGGGGGTGATGACAAAGTGTGGGCTTTCCCAATGTCCAATCAGGAAGCTGTGAATAAGCACCTGGTAAATTTACAATCATTACAATCACTTGCTGACCACTTATTGACTATAAACATTGGGGCGGCTGGCATATATCTCTGCACAGACATTCTGGAAGTTCCTTGTGATTGTGTGGCTGCAGGAGCGCGTAGCTATCAGCAGTACCCAGGCTCTCCAATGAGAACACAGGGATAGTTTATTACCATCCCTGCCTTCTCTATCGCTGTATACTCGGACCTCAAGGAGCATATAAGGATCAGCCAGAAGCATTCAGACATCCTGCTTTCCGGACCAGTGGTCACCTGGTTCCTGGGCCTGGTAAATGTGGGAGCAGCTGAGTCTTGACACATCCAGATCAGCTCTGCAGTGACTTCAGGGGGAATATTTTCCCTGTATTTCCCATGTAATTGGAGTTACTATGTCAGCCCAAGTTACATGGGAAATTAGCAAAACAAAAAAGAAAAATTACGTAAAAATGTCCCCCAGATGTCTTTTTCTGACCTTATGGGGACACAATATGTAAAATAAATAAATACAAAAAATAAACGCACAAAAAAATCCCATAAAACAACCCAAACCACAACTTTTAGCTGCGCCGCTGACGACCCTAAAACGATATATCACCTGTATAAAATCGTCTGTGTTCTCATAAGAGTTATTCCCCTACAATTATTATATGTGTAATATACTTGTGTATAGAGACCGTTTTGACTCTAGTTGACCTCTTATAGACATATGATGTAACTGTATGTCATAATGTCGTTAAGATTTATGGAGCAGGGTCATAGGCTGACCCACTCCGTACACAGCGCACTGGTGCCCACCCCATACTTCCTTACACCCTCTTCCTGCCTGGAGTGAAGTGGTGCCCTACCCAGTCACCTACCTTCACCTACCTGTCGTCCCGGCCCTGGCAGCAGGTAATGGTGACTGATTACAGCCAGCTCCCGCCTTCATATCGTGTATTTAGAAATGAGTCCGATCCCTACTGTTTAACCACCTAGATGCCACAGTCAACACAACCGTGGCATCTAAGCAATTAAAAATGCCAGAAGCCAGTTGTAATAGGAGAGCCATTGTTGTATGTTGTATTCTACAATATAGTACTATTTCAGAACAGTAAACAAGCAATCTAGTCTCCCAATGGTCAAGTACTCTAGTACAAATCCATTTTTTCAAAACTTTTAAGAGTATAAAAATCCCAAATTATTAAAAGTTTAAAACACCACTTTTTTAGGGGGCTTTCACACAGTGCATTTATGCACCAAAAAACACACCAAAAACGCATTGTATGAAACCACCCTTAACAAATCCTAAAATAAAAGTAGAATAATTAATATCGTCTTGTCTGTAAAAGTATGATCTATTAAAATATAACCCTGTATGGTGAACACTATAGGAAAAAAATACCCACAGCCAAAATTGCAGGTTTTTTTTTGCTTGCTTAACCTCCCAAAAAATTACACTTCAAAAAAATTTAGCCTTCACTTAGGCTCAGGGCCGGGATAACGGTTAGATGAAGGTAGGTGACTGCCCAGGGCTCCACTTCATCCTTGTTAGGAAGGGATCACAAGGAAGTATGGAGTGTGCTGATTTTTAAATTGGGGAGGGAGGGCGCTATGTGCCTTATTTGCTGAGGGTACCAGAATACTTTGTCCCGATCCTGCTTAGGATTATTCATCACAGAAAGTGATGCTACAAACCAAATTGGAAAAATGTAAAAAGTTTTTTTTTTTTTTTTTTTTAAGTAATTAGACATAATGAAAACTATATCAATTTGGTATCTTCAGAATCGCACCAATCTGCAGAATACAGGTAACATGTTATTTATACCAAACAGTGAACTCCATAAAATGAACCCTGCCTCCCAGAAAAGGTCAAATTCCTTTTTTTCTTCACATACTGCCCTACAAATTCTTATTATTTTTTGTTTCCAGCACATTACATGGGGATTTAACCCTTTTAAAACCACGACTTTTTGATGTACCCGTATGTCATAACGGGAAGTGACTTTCTGTAAATTGACGTATGGGTACGTCATGAGGTTCGTGCATGCTCACAAGCAGAGCTTGCACAATCGCAACATGGGACCGGCTGTATATTACAGAGGGCCTCATGCTGCATCGTCCCACGGCCGGAGCTCACTCCGATCGCAGGCGACTAACCCCTTAGCTGCTGCGATCTATCACAATTGCGGCAACTAAGGGAAAGACAGAAGGAGCGAGCTCCATCTGCCTTCCATCAGCAGATGGAATCGCTGCGGCCGACTGCTTCACAGGCAACTTGGAAGCCTTACAAAGCCTTCTGGGCTGCCTGTGATGTCATCATGCCTGCTGTGCCCTGTGGGCATGGCCTGGCATAGTGATTGACAGTCGTCATGGAGACCAGTACATAGCAGTGATTTCGCTATGTACTGCTCTCCCTTGTAGCAGTGATCTCAAGATCACTGATAAAAGTCCCCTATGGGGAAAAGTAAAAAAAAAAACAGTAAAAAACTACAAAAAACAGAAAAAAACAGTAAAAAACAGAAAAAAACACAAAAAAATAAAAACACATACACAGCCCTTTTCCCCTTTACAAACGCCAATCTCCCCCAAAAACATCAAAAATAAAGTACGCATATCTAGTATCGCCGCATGTGTAACAACCTGCCCTATAAGTCTGTCAAATTATTTACCCACACACTGAACGCCATAAAAAAAACCCATAAAAACAGTTAAAGAATTGCAACTTTCATTCATCCTGCAGCACATAAAATGAAATAAAAAGCGATCAAAAAGTCATATAAATTGTCAGTTCATCTTGAAAAATAAGCTCTTACACAGCTCTGTATACGGAAAAATAAAAAAGTTATGGTTATCAGAAGATAGCGATGCATAAAAATTGTTTTACATATTTTTTTTAAAGTGCTTCAACATAAAGAAAAAAACTATATAAATTGGGTATCACCGTTATTGTATTGACCTACAGAGTAAAACTGACTTGTCACATATACTGCACGATGAGCCTTTTAAAAATAAAAAACACTACTAGATTGCAGTATTTTCTTCCAACCTGTCTTCCAAAAAACAGATTAAAACTGATCAAAAAGTCCTTGTCCTCCCAAAAATTGTTTAACCAATAAAAACAACAACTTGTCCCAAACACAAGCCCTACACATCTCTGTACACAAAAAAAAAAAAAAGTCATGGCTCACAGACTATGACGACTTTTAAAACGCAGTTTTTTATAAACGCATTTCTATTGTGTAAAAGTGATAAAACATGAAAAACAATCTAAAATTTATATAATTGTAATTGTACCGACCCGCATAGTAAACTTATTATGTCAGTTATACCGCACGGCGAACGCTGTAAAAATGAAGCCCAAAATATGGCAGAACTGTGTTTTTTCCCTCCATTTTCATGGCCTAATGCTAAAAAAAACTATGAAACACATGTGCATCCAAAATGCACAACACACCCCTAGATGAGATCCCTGAGGGCTGTTGAATCCAAAATGGGGCGACTTCTGGAGGGATTCACTTGTTCTGGTACTTTAAGGGCTTTGCAAATGCGACATGGCCCCACCAAAATCTGCGTTCAAAAAGCCAAATAGCACTTCCTCCCTTGAACACCCAAATAGCAGTTTATACCCACATATAGGGTATTGCCGAATTTAGAAGAAATGGTGTAACAAATTTTGGGGTGCTTTTTTTCCTTGTAAAAATGAAACATTTTCAGCTAAAATTGCAGAGTGTTGAAAAAAAAAAGTTTTTTCATTTTCAAAGCCTAATGCTAAAAAAATTTGTGAAACACCTGTGGGGTCGATATACTCATTGTACCCCTGTATATATTCCTTAAGGGGTGTCTATGAGGTCTTCTTAGGGGGGTTTATTAAGTTTTAGCACCTTAGGATGTCAGCAAACCTGAAATGGCGCCTAAAGAAAATCGTATTGAAAATGAGACCCCAGAGTCCAGTAGGTGCTCCTCCTATTCTAGGGCTTGTGGTTGAGCCAAATAGCGCACTAGGGCCACATATGGGATATCTCTAAATGCGGCAGAATTGGGGGAATCGATGTTGAGTTGCATTTTCCTGGTCACATCTAAATTGTGTTCCAGTAATAATGGATAGAAATTGAAAATCTGCAAAAAAAAGGACACCTAAAGGGTCATAAACTTCCTAAATGCTGTTTTGAATACTTTAAGGGGTGTAGTTCCTTAGATGGGGTCATTTATGGGGGTATCTAACATACAGGACCCTCAAAGCCAGGTCAGAACTGGACTGGCCCCTAAAAAAATCCAGATGGCAAAATTTCTTGAAAATATATGAAAAATTACTACTAAATTTCTAAGCCCCCTAATGTGGTAAAAAAGTAAAAACACATTTAAAAAATGATGCCAACCTACAGTAGACATATGGTAGGTGCTACTTATGAACTATTTTGAATGGAATAACTATCTGTCTTACATGCAGACATTTTTTAACTTTGAAAAATTTTTTTACAAATTTTCACGATATTTTGAGATTTTCACAAATGGATTGTATGGATAAAAAATTCTTACTAACGTAAAGCATAGTTGCCAACTTTTGAAGGTGGAAAAGCAGGAGATTAAAGAGGGCGGCGCGCCGTGGCAAAAAATTTGCATGGACACGCCCATCTTGTTGGTGTGCCACGCCCTTTCAAAAAGCCACACCCCACTCCGCCTAACTGCATAACGGCTTTGGAAGAAAGCCAGGTAGATGCCCTTATAGCCAGGTTTGTAGCCCCCCATAACCAGGTATGCCCCTTACAGCAGGTAGATGCCCCTTGTAGCCAGGTAGAGCCCCCTCTGTAGCCAGGTAGATGCCCCCTTTGTTAGCCAGGTAAGATGCCCCCCTTTTTAGCCAGGTAGATGCCCCCCTTTTGATAGCCAGGTAGAGCCTCCCTATAGCTAATAAAAATAAAATAATAAAAGCCACTTAACTTACCAGGCTCCATGAAGCACAGGCAGCTCCGGACAAACTCCAGGCCGACCGACTCAGCGTCGCCGGGGGAGTGCGTCCAGCCGCGCATCACACTCCCTGCGACGCTGATCTGTATGTACAGCGCACACCGGCGCTGTACATACAGAGGGAGAAGGGAGGAGGGGAACGATCCCTCCTGCCTCTTCCCTGTACTGTGGCCACACAAGTCAGTGAGACTCGCCGGGCGGGGGGGCGGCCGCTGCGGCCGCTTCACCCGCCGGGAGGAGAGGCCCGGTGGCGCCAGAGTAGCGCACAAGCGCTACTCTGTCGCCGCGGTCATTTAAAGAACCCTCGCTGCCTGCTGGCGGCGGGAGGTTCGCCAACACTGCCGGGGTGGCGGGGGGGGGACCCCAATTAGCGGGACCCCCATTAGCGGGACCCCCATTAGCGGGACCCCCCTGGCAAAAGCGGGAGAGTTGGCATGTATGACGTAAAGCACAATGCGTTACAAGAGAACAGTCTCTGAATCATATGGAAAAGAGTCAAAAAGTTATTCTCACATAAAGTGACACATGCCAGAGTTGAAAAATGAGGCTCTATCAGGAAGGTCAAAACTGTCTGCGGCGGTAAGGCTATGTTCACACGGAGTAATTGCGGGGCGTACAGTACGCCCCGCAATTACGCAGGTGTTTGGGAGCTCGCGTCGGCCTTATAGACATGCATTACTCGCAGTGCGTAAGCGCCGTGAATGAATGACGTCACTTATCTCCCCGCGCGTACAATACGATCGTATTGTACGCCCGGGGAGAGGAGGCGTAATCCATAGTTTTCTATGAGAACTGTGGATTACCGTAATGACTTCGCTCGTATTTCAGCGCGGTACGCCACGAAATACGAGGCGAAATGCACCCCAATTTAAGCCGTGTGAACATAGCCTAAAGGTGCTAAATGGTATCACTAAAAAATACAAATTGTCCTGCAAAAAAAATTCAAAAAAAGTTACCGCTCTTGGAGGGTAAATTTTTCTTTTTTTTGTTTCTATTGTTAATGATCGAGAATGAGGAGCATTTATTAGTTGTGGAACTCCCTTTTAAGGGGTTATAACGACAAAGATAAAGATGACTTGTCACCATGGTAACAGAAACCTTGGAAACAAAACTGTAGTAAATGTACTGTACTTCCTAGAAAGCTGAAAAAAACCCGACCAGCTCATTCTTAATCTTGAATAGGTTTAAACGCTTGCAGACAAAATGATTACAGCGTCACCCTCGATGTAAAAACGGGAACTGACAGCCAATCAGAAAAAACCTCACTATAACCCCGCCCATGGTCATGTAAACTCTGTTCTTCAGCCAAACCACCGACGCTTTACCTACCTTGCTGGGGTAAAAATCACCAAAGAATCCTCGGATGTCAGATAGACAGCGCTGGTATCCAATCAATTGCTGCAAAATCGGTCAGTGGGCGATGTTCTGAAATGTCCTTTGTAAAGTGGCCGGTGAAGGAGACCATACTACAGGTGATGTTGGCGCGTTGTTGTCTTAGTCGCTCTGCAGCTCCTTACATTTGTCTCCAATGTCTGTAATCTATAAAGGGGAGGTAAACAGTGAAACAAGCCCTAGAGGAAAAAGACCATGTGTTTCCATGCTTTGTGGCTATGCCCACGTCATAAGTCACATGATGCGACTTTTGTGCGATTTGTTGTGCTTGGTCACATAGTTGCTGTGGTCTCTCTTGGTAGCTGCCTTCTATATTTTCTTACACATTTTGTGACTTGAAGGGGTTCTCCATATTTTTAATGCTTGATGTATTGGACACTAAATGGGAAATAACTTTGTAACTTATACATTTTGTACTTGAGCGGAGATCCTGGGCAGCTTGTGCCATACCATGCTGTACCGTACCCAGCCTCTATACACGGCCTCTATAACTTCATCAGTCTAATGACATAGGGACATCCAGGCGGATTTATCAAATAAACAGTCCTGGTTGCCCATAGCAACCAATCACAGCACAGCTTTCAGTTTTATTTGTCTCTGTTGCCCATAGTAACCAATCACAGTGCAGATTTCAGTTCATATTTGTCTCTGTTGCTCATAGCAACCAATCACAGCGCAGCTTTCGGTTCATATTTGCCTCTGTTTCTCACAGCAACCAATCACAGTGCAGCTTTCGGTTCATATTTGTCTCTGTTGCACATAGCAACCCAAACACAGCGCAGCTTTCAGTTCATATTTGTCTCTGTTGCCCATAGCAACCAATCACAGCGCAGCTTTCAGTTCATATTTGTCTCTGTTGCCCATAGCAACCAATCACAGCTCAGCTTTCAGTTCGTATTTGTCTCTGTTGCCCATAGCAACCAATCACAGCACAGCTTTATTATTATTATTATAATTTATTTTAAAGCGCCATTGATTCCAGGGCGCTGTACATTCGAGGGAGTTACATACATAACATAAGTCAAACGAGTACAGTGATAAGGGATAATGACAATTGGCACGACAGAGGGAGAGAGGGCCCTGCCCGCGAGGGCTTACAATCTACAAGGAGGGGGGAAAGAGACAGGAGGTGAGGGGCAGACATGTCTGTGGAGGAAGTAGTGACAAGTTTAGTGAAGGTTATAGGCAAGCCTGAAGAGATGGGTTTTCAGGTTGCTTTTGAACCTGGTGAAAGTGGAAGAGAGTCTGATGTGTTTGGGGGAAGTGAGTTCCAGAGTGTGGTGAAGCCCCGAGAGAAGTCTTGGAGAAAGGTTGTGTAGGAGTCTGATAAGGGGGAGAGCAGAGGAGAAGGTCCTGTGAGGAGCGAGAGTGCGTGAGGGGAGATATTTTGAAATTAGGGCAGAGATGTATGGAGGGTAGAGGTCATGGAGAGCCTTGTAGGTCATGTTTTTTCAGTTCATAGTTGTCTGTGTTGCCCATAGCAACCAATCACAGTACAGCTTTTAGTTCATAGTTGTCTGTTGCCCATAGCAACCAATCACAGCGCAGTTTTCAGTTAATATTTGTCTGTGTTGATCATAGCAACCAATCACAGCACAGCATTCAGTTCATATTTGTCTCTGTTGTCAAAAGCAACCAAGCACAGCGCAGCTTTCAGTTCATATTTGTCTCTGTTGCCCATAGAAACCAATCACAGCGCAGCTTCGTTCATAGTTTTCTGTGTTACCCCATAGCAACCAAATCAAGGCAGTTTTCATTTCATATTTGTCTTGTTGCCCATAGCAACCAATCACAGCGGCAGTTTTTTATTTTGTTTTGTCCTGTTGCCCATGCAACCATCACAGCGCAGCGTTCATTCATATTTGTCTCTGTTGCCATACAAAAAATCACAGCGGGGGCTTTTGATTCATAGTGTCTGCTTGTCATAGAAAACCAATATAGAAACAGCGGGGCGTTTTTTTTTCCAAACCACCGTAAAGAAGTAAAGGCTGCGTTGTGATTAGTTGTTATAGGCAACAGAGGCAAATATGATCTGAAAGCTGCGCTGTGATTGGTTGTAGGGGCAACAGGGAAAATAAAACCGAAAGCGCACTGTGTTTGGGTTGCTATGAGAAACAGAGGCAAATATAAAACCCGAAACGCGTGTGATTTTTTTGCTAGGGCAACAGGACAAATATGAAGAAATCGCACTGGATTGGTTGCTATAAAACAGGGGCAAATAAACCGAAAGCGCGTTTTTGGGGTTTGGGGTTGCATGAGCAACAGGACAAATAGAACTGAAATCTGCACTGTGATTGGTTACTATGGGCAACAGAGGCAAATATGAAATAAAAGTTAAACTGTGGTTTCTATTGGCAACAGTGGCAAATATAAACTAAAAGCTGCGCTGTGATTGGTTGCTATGAGCAACAAGACCAGTTTTTGTTATGGACAGGTTCATAAGTGATTTACCCCTTAGCACACCACGACATAGCAGTGTGTCCCTGTCAGTGACATGGGGGTATGGAGCGAGCTCACTCGCTGAGCCTGCTTCATACATGGCGGCTTCTGGCCGTTAGGGGACGTTCATACGCGTTTTTCCACTAATTTTCGCGAAATATGCGGGGGGGGGGGGGTGAAATTCGGCCTGGGCGTCGTTGCAAAAGCGAAAAAAAGCGTGTAGTGCCCCGGGCAGATTTCTACCTCCTGTTCTTTATTATTTCATGGCGCAGATACACCTGAAAGAATTAACATGTCCATTTTTTTCAGTGTATACTCCGTGTGAACAAGCCCTAAGGTGAGTGCTGTCCTCACCTGTAGCTTATTATCAAGCCGCTCTGGTTACCCAGCCCCCTTCTGCTGATAAGACAAATGCTAGAGCACAGAGGTGGTCGGTAACCTAGGAAACCATCTGGATAGATAACCTGCTGTATGTTCGAAATGAAGGAGAATCAGAATGTGTTTGTTAATAATGTTTATTGACCTTTGCCTAAATATTTGGAGCTAATCTTAAAATGGTTATACACGTTTAAGCCTAAAGCCATGTTCACACGGCTTAATTGCGGGGCGTAATTACGCCCCGCAAATAAGCCGTGTGGGGCTGGAGCGGGGGGCCGGCACCTCGCCGGCCCATAGACTATCATTACTAGCGGCGCGTATACGCCGCTAGAAAATGACATGTCACTTATCTCCCCCCGCGGCGGATTCGCCGAGCGGGGAGAGGAGACGTAATCCATAGTTCTCTCCGAGAACTGCGGATTACCATAATGACTGGGACGTATTTCAGCCCGTAATTCGCGCACTACGGCGAGAATTACGGCCTGAAATACGTGCCCAAATAAGCCGTGTGAACATGGCTTAAATGTGGTGATAACCAAATAAAGAGGGATCTCCCTTTGTTCTTTTACTGGAAACTCTAGTACTGAAAAATACAACTGCAAAAAAGTTAACAATAAACTTTATTAAACAGTTTCCATAATATGGTAAAGGGGTTGTCTCACTACAAGGATTGCTTGTGCGGTACATAGTATATTTGATGGTGAGCTTTCGGGAGTACTAGCTCCCTTCTCAGTTAGCCTCTAAGGCTAGGTTCACACGGCTTAAAATGGGCCGTATTTCGGTCCGTAATTACGCGCCGAAGTGCGCCAATTACGGGCCGAAAACATATCACTTTCTAGCGGCGTATATGCGCCGCTAGCAGTGATTGTCTATGGGCCGGCGAAGTGCCGGCCCCCTGCTCACTCCCCCGCTCCCGCCACACCCCTGTCCACACGGCGTAATTGCGGGGCGAAATTACGCCCCGCAGTTAAGCCGTGTGAACCTAGCCTACAACGTACGCCTTTTTTTCCTTTCTACTCGGGGATTGCTGCTTTTATTTAGAGACCTTCAAAAACAAGTCATTTTGCAATATTGCCTTAAAGGTCCTCCCTTTTTCCTAATTCCCCTCTTGTATTGGCTGCATCAGCTACCAGTGCTATAGCTCAGACCTGTTCAATTTTTCATAAAGGGTTTTCCAGCAGGGTCGCTATAGACAGACCTGGCTTCTACGCGGGCCTAATAAAAGCCAGAAAAACACGCCCCTGAATTCAAAAAAAAACCCCAAAAAAACAGGAGAGGAAAAGGGGGATCCGTATGAGAAAAAACCCTTAACAAAGGTACAAATTTACTGTTCTCATAAAAAATCTCTGGGAGTCTCTTATAATTGGGATGATCCTCTGGACTCCCAGCACAGCAAGGGAATCTGTGGCAAAGACTACTGCTACTAAGTGGAGCTAGCTTCATATGTATTTGTGTTCTCATTGACTACATGGGCAGCTGTATTAGTATGTAGGTAGGGAGCTCCCCCTAGTGGTGGTAGAAAGCAGAATTTTATCGTGTAACTGAAAGGGGTTGTCTCACTACAAAGATTAGCGTTCAACATCTAGGGAACGGTAAAGAAAGACTTTTTGGGCCGATCACATGGCACAGGACAAATACCGGTGGGTTTATCCGACCCGTATTTGTCCTGTTTTTGTGCCGTGCACACGGCCGCCGGGGGACGGTTTTTTCTCTGGGGTTTGCGGAAAAACCCCTTTCCCCCTTTCCTAGAATGTTATATTCCCTCCAAAAAACCGCCCCCGGGCAGTCTGAAAAACCCCCGGGGGGAAAAACCCTGCAGTGGGACCGCTGCATGGGTTTTTCCCATAGCGCCCTTTGAAAAGTTTGGGGCCCGGTTTTTTTTCAGAGGGTTTTTCAAAACCCCAAAAAAAAACCGCAAAAAAACCACCGAAAACCCCGTGCTGTGGGGACATGGTTTTTAAATTAAACGCTTTGTTTATTTTTGAAGAGATAGAACAGATAAAATCTCTTTTTGAGTCCACGGGGTTTCTCTAGGTTATGCCTGCTCTCCCCCTCCCTTGCTCTATCTTATCTGAAGCAGGGGGTATGTCACCACACCCAGCACACGGGAACCGCAGTTTTGAGAACAAGTGGTTATCTAACAAACAAAGGAGACTAATTACTTTTGTTTACTCTTAGCACTGAAGCCCTTTGCTCTATAGATAAGATCTCGTGCTCTCATGTCAATGCAATTAGAACAGGCATCCTCAAACTGCGGCCCTCCAGCTGTTGGGAAACTACAACTCCCACTTTCCCCACTTTTTTAGTTGTATAAATGCATGATGGAGTTGTAGTTCCCCAAAATGCGGGAGGGCCCCCTTTGAGGAGCCTAATTGAAGATCTTTGATTGTTTTCACTGCTATAAAACCCACCCACACCCTCACAAGGAAGAGACAGGAAGCATTAATCTTATGGTGCTTTGGGCTCCGTGAAACAGCATGGTGAGACAACTCCTTTAGTGTCTAAAGAAAATTGGAGAATTTGGAGCTGTGTTTTATGGATCCGTTTTTAACCTGCGAAAACTGGATGAAAACTGCATCCAAAAGCGGATCAGAAAACGCAACAGGATCCTGATTTATGCGTTTTTCGGATCCCTTTTTTCAATGCTTTATTTTAAAACAACCTATCAAACGCAATTTTTAAAAAAATAAACCATCAAAGACCAAGAAAACCCCTTTTTTTTTAAACCCAGTGTCAATCAACGAAATACGCCTTTTATTTTAGAACCCGCCCCCCCCCCATTTTTTTTTTTTTAAAAAAACCAATAGTTTTTTCAAACCCACCCCTGTAAAAAAATTAAAAACAATATTTTAAACTAAATATAACCCAAACATATTTCAAAATTTTTTTTTTTTAATTTAAAACCAATGCGTTTTTCGGGGTGCTTTTTTTTGGATCGAAAGCGGATCCAAACGCACCCAAATGTATGCTGCGCTTTTTTGGGTCCCTTTTGGGATCAAAACGCACTCCATTATTTCCTAAGGGATTTCTCTTGCGTAAAACGCAAGAAGAATTGACATGTCAATTCTTAAAAAAAGGGTCCGAAAAGCGCACGGCGATCACTTTGAGAAAAGCATGCGCTTTTGCCATTGAAAGCAATGTTAAAACAATGAAATTGTTAGATCCGTTTTGCGTCGTAAAACGGATCACAAAAAGTCGTGTTAACAAGCCCTAAAGCCCTGTTCACACGCTTTTCAAGACGGGAAAGCGAGGGGGATTGCGTCGCAATTTTGGCTGATTAAAGGGGCGGGGGGGGGCCCGGCCCGCCGGATAGACTTATTATCCACGGGCGAATTTCCCTGGATAATGTGCATGTATTTTTTCCCCCCGGGGGATTTGCCGAGGGGGAGGACGACGAAACCACTGTTTTAGAGACGTGGGTTACCCTAATTACTGCGACGGGTTTTGGCGCCCCTACTGCAGCGCAAATCCGGCCGCATACGGGGGCCAATCCGCAAAATAACCTGTGAACGGCCCAACCGATGCTGGGCAAAAGACGACCTTATGAATAAACCCTACAAGTAAATTGGGATTTCCCGCCGGCCCCATGACATCATTACTCACAGAGTGTAATCACTGCCCAAAAAATGAATTCCTATCTCCCCGCGGTAAATATGATCGTATTGTGTGCGCGGGGGGGGCGAGGGGAAACCTAGCTTCTAAAAGGGGAGCTGTACCCTGCAATTACACCGTGTGAACTTACCCTTAGGGTAGGTTCACACGGTTGACGGTGATGCTGTTTTCTGTGCGTGTCTTTGCTTAAAACAGCGTCAAAAAACCTCCACAATGACCCCAGTTCATTTTCATGACTCTTATGTAAAACAGTGTAGTGCACACGCAACAAGGTTTTTCAGCGCATTTTCTGTGCTGCTTTGCACGCTGTTTCAAGTGCTGAAAATGAAGCGTCAGGTCAATTCTTGAAGCATGTTCAACGCTGAAAATCCTCATAGGAGTCAATGGAGAGGTTCAAATCCTCGCTGTGGTTTTTGATGATGGTTTTCCACACTATTTTTGCCCCTGGCTATTAATTTGTACGGGTGTTTCAGAAAGAAAACTGTTGGAAAACCTTATTCAAAGCCTCATCTGAAACAGCGCAGCAAAACCTCGCTCGAAACCACGAGGAAAAAAGCTGATCAAATCCTGGACTGAAAAGTGATGCACTGAGGTGCTTTTCAGAGGAAGTTCTGACGCATATTTGGACACTGAAAATTCAGGGGGACATGTAGAAAAACTCTTTGGGTCTAAGGCCATGTTAACACGGCGGTTTTGGTCGAGGTTTTTCGAACTTTCCAAAACGCCACCCGTTCTTTTTAAATTAATTATGTAAAACCCTTGTATTCACAACACGAGGGTTTTTTTTTCACCTTTTTGGGGAAACAATGAAGAAGAAATGTCATGCAATCTTGGAGCCCATGTAGGCGCGTTTTTGCCGCGGTTTTCGGTGTGGTTTTTGTCCTGGCTATTCATTTGTATGGGTGAAACCTCGTTGAAAACCTGATCCAAAACCTGATGAAAGCCTCGTCAAAAACCTCGTCTGCAGAAGCGTGTTTCTTGTGGTTGATGTGGTTTGGACGAGGTTTTGGGCGAGGAAACGCTCCGAAAACCTTGTCCAAAAACGCCATGTGAACATGCCCTAAGACTTTCTTTGTTGCCCACAGCAACCAATCGGAGCCCATAGCAACCAACCAGAGCGCCCCTTTCATTTTTCCAGAGCACTATATGAAGTGAAAGGGGAGCTCTGATTGGTTGCTATGGACAACAAGACACTTTTCATACATGAGGCCCTTAGGCAATGTTCACACGGCTTAAAATGGGACGTATTTCAGTCAGTAATTATGCGCCGTACTGTGTGAATTACGGCTGGAACTATGGATTACGTCTCCTCTCCCTGCTCGGCGAATCCGCCGCGGGGGGAGATAAGTGACATGTGAATTACCAGCGGTGTATACGAGCCGCTAGTAATGATAGTCTATGGGCCGGCGAGGTGCCAGCCCCCCGCTCCCGTCCACACGGCGTAATTGTGGGGCGTAATTACGCCCCGCAAATAAGCCGTGTGAACATAGCCTTAGGGTACGTTCACATGGCGCATTTTAAATACGTATTTCAGGTATGTATTATGTACCAAAATACGTATTTAATAGTGTTCCAGTCAGATCTCATTGATTTCACTGTCAAATACGTATTGTTGTTCGCACTATGTATTTTACATACGTATTTGTATTGCGTTTTTCGGACGCTACAAACTAGTGACGTCTATTCTTGATTCGTTTTATGCATATAAAATCCCCATAGGAAATAGTGGGGTGTGTTTTTGGAGGCTAAAAAAAAGTATCCAAATACGGACCACACTTTTTGGTAGCTATTTAGATACGTCTAAAAAACTTTTTTTTTTCCAAAATGGAATGAAATATGCATCCAAAAAACATGCATTTTTTGGATGCAGATCTTGGACTGATTTCATTGCATTAACTAACGTATTGAAATAACATATCGGACGGCGTGTGAACCTACTCTAAGGCTATGTTCACACGGCGTAATTTTGGCGCGCATTTCGCCGCGTATTTGCACTTAATACGCGGCGACATTCGAGCCACAATTACGGTAATCCATAGCTCTCATAGTGAACTATAGATTACGCCTCCTCTCTCTGGTCGTACAATACGATTGGACAGTGACATGTCCAATATTTGCGGCGATTATGCGCCGCAGGTAATGCATGTCAATGGGGCTGGCGAGGTGTCAGCCCCCCGTGCTTCGGGGATACGAGCTCTGATTGGTTGCTATGGGTAACAAGGACAGTCTTTGGGAATGTTCACACAGCGTAATTGTGGGCTGTACTTCAGGGCGTAGTTGCGCTGCAATACACCCGAAGTATGTCCCATGATTACGGTAAAATTATAGCTTACGGAACGGGGTAAACAATAGTGAGTGGAGGCGGTCGCAGAGTGCTTTAGAAGTACGTGTTACCAGTGCATTCTTCTAAAACAACCGCATACTGTCTGTGCCACTGTACCTTACGGTATGTTCACCTGGCTGATTTGGACACTGAATGTTCAGCATCAAGACCTCATCTGAAAAGTGCTTCAAAAGCACCATTTCAGATGAAGGTTTGATGAGATTTTGGACAAGGTTTTCCAACACTGTTTTCTTTCTGAAACACCCATAAAAATTGATATCTAGGCAAAAACAGCACCAAAAAACGCGCCAAAAGGAATTGACATGAAAGAAACGCCTAAAACGTGCCTGAAAACCTCGCTATGTGTGAACTACAACACTGTTTTACATAGGAATCAATGGAAATAAACTTTTTTGGTGCTCCACAAACAGCGCCAAAATCGGCTGTGTGAATATACCCTTACTATTAAGGGCCGTTCACACGGCTTATTTTGGGCACAGATTGCAGCCCTATTGCGCGCCGTACTGCGCTGCAATACGGCTTTAATCCGTCCCAGTCATTACGGTAATCCACAGTTCTCAGAGAGATCTATGGATTCCATCTCCCCTTACCGCTCGGCGAATCCGAAATTGACATACACATTATCCCAGCGGAATGCGCGCCGTGGATAATGAATGTCTATGGGGCCGGCAGGCAGCGCCCCCGCCCCTTATTCAAGCCGTATTGCGGGCGAAATCCGTCCCACAATTACGGCTTGAATAAGCTGTGTGAACCGGCCCTTAGGGTTTTGATAAGTGAGGACCAGTGGTTCTTGTTATGGGACATTTGTTATGCCAAAGAACAGCTCCTTATGCCAAACCTGTAAAGGTGCATTGAACAAGTGGCTTTGATGAATAACAATGGATACCATAGAGCAGACGCGCACACTTTGGCAGGAGGTAGGGGACTAAAATGAATGTAGCCTACTCTTTCTGGCCCAGGAACACCCTGAAATCGCCCGGGAACGCCCTTGAACCACCCGAGAACACCCCTGGGCCGCCTGGGATCTCCCGTTGTGGGCACGGTTTGCACAAGCCCCCCCACTGCTTTGTGTTCTGATTTGTGAACCGCTTGAGATCCTATGTAGGCCACAGGTGGCCCTCGGGCCGTATGTTGTTCTGGCATTGACCATTGGCAGCATCTCACAATTGTCTCTTTGTCGCAGGCAGTGGAGCAGGATGCAGTTTTATGTGTCTCGCCTCCTCCTGATGGTGACCCGGGCAGCGCTGAAGGTATCCGGCGTCCTATTTTGGGTCCTAGTCTATGTGGCATCTCTTTTGGCAGCAGCCTCCTACCTGCCTGATGCTGTGAGGCTCATAGCCAGGGGACCTTTCAGAGCATTTCATTGGGAGCCACGGAAGACTGCCCCAGCATGCCTGACCAGCAGCAAGCACGGCCAGCACGGGCACATCCGCATCAAGGTAAGCCTGTGGGGATGGTAGTTGTAGAAGAACTCAATACTGTGTGGCTGTTGGGTGAAAGGTAATGTTCTCCAGGCAGGAGGTATTGGGGCTCACTGATTGATCATTTTGCTTTATAAACCTTTCAATGGCAGAGTTATATAGACTTTCACCGAACTGCTGATACTCTTGTATATCGGGGCCTCCCTGCTCCCGTAACAACGTACCAACCATATAACAGTTACAAGAGTGATAAAAGTAAAAACCTTTTTATTGAAACAACATATTCATTAAAATATGTAACTCATTGTGCAAATAAATTTGCTACTTGCGTTTTTTCATAGTCCGTAGCAAGCAGTCGGTCCTTTTCATTATGTATCAATGCTTGGACTCATTTGAATCCAAACGGCAAGTAGTGGAGCATGTAAACAGACAGGCGGAGCCGGTAGAGCCGTGTGACGTTTCGGGGCTAGCCTTTGAGGAAGTTACATATTTTAATGAATATGTTGTTTCAATAAAAAGGTTTTTACTTTTATCACTCTTGTAACTGTTATATGGTTGATCATTTTGCTTTTTCATTTCACAGAAATCTGGCATCCGCTTCCATCACGTGGCATCTGGAGAAAAGGGCAACCCACTGATGCTTCTCCTGCACGGCTTCCCTGAGAACTGGTAATGTCTTTCAAGTTGTTTTTAACCCAGGTCATAATAACATGGATCGAAATTTTTTCCTCCCCGACTTCCAAGAGCCATAACTTTATTTTAATTTTTTCCATCTACATAGACATATAAAGGTGTTCATTTTGTGCAAAAAGATGTACTTTCTAATGGTGTCATTGACCGTGTCATAGAACATGCTGGGAAACCGCAAAAAAAGATTCTAAGTGGGGCGAAATGTGAAAAAAAAAACATATCTGTATTCTGCAGGTTGATACGATTTCAGCAATAAAACCACAGAAAAAATGGGACATAAATTATCAGAAAACTACAAAGCTACAATTACTGCTCAATGGCTGGAAGATACACTGAATCCCAGCAGCAGGCGTCTCTGGCCCATATGCTGCATGGGAAAGATTTAGCAGGTGCCGGTCATTAATGAGCAAATGCTCTAGATACCAGTTCACACCAGCATGCAAAAAAGCCACAGTATAACACATAGGGAGACTGCACAAATGCAACAATACTGATGAAATTGCACATAGATAAGGCGATACAAAGGGTAACGCCATTCATACAGTTATACCATGCTGGGTTACAGCTAATAACACCCATAATATTCAAATGGGCAGGCTGCCCAGCACTTAAAGGGTGTCCTGCACAAAATACTTGTATCCTACAATTTCAGCAATACCAAATATATTGGGTTTCTGTTATGTTTTGGCACTAAAAAAAAATCCAAACATCTTCTATTTTTTAGATGTTTGGCGCTGCGCCATTTTCGAAGACCAATAACTTTTTTGTACTTCTTCCTACGGACTTGAGTGAGGGGCATTTTTTTGCGGGCTGAATTGTACTTTTTACTGGTATCAGTTTGGGATAAATGAGCCTTTTTTAATCACTTATATACCAAACGTTAGTGGACGTGAAATGATCAAAGAAACCCTAATTTTGGCATTTGGAATTTTTTTTTCCTGCGGTGTTCAATGTACAGGATAAGTGATGTCATATTTTAATCAGATTTTCATGGGCGCAACAATATCAATTATGTAAAACTTTTTTATTGTTTCTTCAGGAGGATAATACAGGATGTAACTCAGGATCAGTACAGGATAAGTAATGTATGTACACAGTGACTACATCAGCAGAATAGTGAGTGCAGCTCTGGAGTATAATACAGGATGTAACTCAGGATCAGTACAGGATAAGTAATGTATGTACACAGTGACTGCACCAGCAGAATAGTGAGCGCAGCTCTGGAGTATAATACAGGATGTAACTCAGGATCAGTACAGGATAAGTAATGTATGTACACAGTGACTGCACCAGCAGAATAGTGAGTGCAGCTCTGGAGTATAATACAGGATGTAACTCGGGATCAGTACAGGATAAGTAATCTATGTACACAGTGACTGCACCAGCAGAATAGTGAGTGCAGCTCTGGAGTATAATACAGGATGTAACTCAGGATCAGTACAGGATAAGTAATGTATGTACACAGTGACTGCACCAGCAGAATAGTGAGTGCGGCTCTGGAGTATAATACAGGATGTAACTCAGGATCAGTACAGGATAAGTAATGTATGTACACAGTGACTGCACCAGCAGAATAGTGAGTGCGGCTCTGGAGTATAATACAGGATGTAACTCAGGATCAGTGCAGGATAAGTAATGTGTGTACACAGTGACTGCACCAGCAGAATAGTGGGGTGCAGCTCTGGAATATAAAACAGGATGTAACTCCAGGATCATTACAGGATAAGTAAGTGTATGTTACACAGTGACTGCACCAACAGAATAGTGAGTGCAGCTCTGGAGTATAATACAGGATGTAACTCAGGATCGTACAAGGATAGTAATAGGTATTGTACACAGTGACTGCACCAGCAGAATAGTGAGTGCAGCTCTGGAGATATAATCCAGGATGTAACTCGGGAATCAGTACAGGTATAAGTAATCTAATGTACACAGTGACTGCACCAGCAGAATAGTGAGGTAGCAGCTCTGGAGTATAATAAACAGGAATGTCTAACTCAGGATCAGTACAGGATAAGTAATGTAATGTAAAACAGTGACTGCACCACCAGAATAGTGAGTGGCGGCTCTGGAGTATATACAGGATGTAACTCGGATGCAGGAACAGGAATAAGTAATGTATGTTACACCAGTGACTAGCGACCAGCAGAATATGTAGAGTGCCGGGAGCCCCACCCCTCTGGAGTTATAATACAGGATGTAACTCAGGATCAGTGGCAGGATAAGTAATGTATGTACACAGTGGACTGCAGCAACCAGCAAATAGTGGAGTGCAGCTCTGGAGGATAATGCAGGATAAACTCAGGATCAGTACAGGATAAGTAATGTATGTACACAGTGACTGCACCAGCAGAATAGTGAGTGCAGCTCTGGAGGATAATACAGGATGTAATCAGTACAAGATGCCACATCTTTAATTTGTGTCAGTACATGAATTTGTATCAGTATACTCCTTTTCCTCTAGTGTTGGAGAATTTTCCTTCTGACGCCTTTTTCCTGTTGGCAGGTACTCCTGGCGATATCAGCTGGATGAGTTCTGTAAGGAGTACTGGACTGTGGCCGTGGACCTCAGAGGATTTGGGAGCTCTGATGCTCCTCCTGAACTGCGGGATTACAGAATGGAGACTCTGCTACAGGATATTCAGGATCTCATTACTGCAATGGGTAAGGGCCGTGTGTCTCAGTAGTTTGATATGGACAGGTATGGTTTGCGTGAAAAAACAGAGTTCAGGGGACTGAATTTTAATTTTTCTTGTTCATTTGTTCTGTTTATATATAGATAACTATAATATATATATATAATATATAGTATATACTTTATATAAGTATCTATATATGGTGTGTTATGTGTCATATGTTTTATGTTACTGTAAACCTGCATCAAGTCAATGGTACATTAGCATGTGCAGTTTGAATATAGTCATTTTGGCAAAATTCAACTTGACACAGACGTGCCAATGAGAAAGGTGTGTGGAAGAGTAATAAAAGGCAGACTGTTTGTCTCCAGGACCACTAGATGTTAAGCACTCTTGGTCCATAATTTACTTTTGAGATTATAACCAAGGAATCCTGCCACTCCTCCTATATCAAACGCAAGGATTTTTGGCTTTAGGGAAGCACAAAACTGAATATTGCCTCAAATTATGAGTCTATCAGATTCATATTTGGTGTGCTTGGATTGGTAAATTTATGCTTGGGAACCTGATCGGTCATAATTTCTGGCTAGAAGACTCCCAGGAGGAGTTAAGACACGAGCTGGAATTATGACCACTTTAGTGTGCCCTGCATGTAATTAGCCATTCCCCTTTGTGATTTAAGCAGGATTAGGGATGAGGAGGTTTTGCAGCTTCTTTAGGGTTGACACAGACTCGTGTCATAACCATGAATTATCACTGAGTGTAGCTCTGTCCGTTTGTCTTTAACCTCTGCTCCTTGGGGGACCTTGCACCCTTCCATTTGGTGGTGGTCTGTTATGGTTTGTTTGACCCCTTTTTGTTTATTTACTGTGTTGCACATTTTTTATCTATGTCTTTTGTTTTGTAACATTTGTAGCTGAGTAGTATACCTGTATGCTAAAGCCTTAGGGTATGTTCACACAGCTTATTTTGCCGCGTAATTGCGGGCGTATTTCGCCACGTATTTGCGCTAATACGCGGCGATAGATGACCCCGCAATTACGGTAATCCATAGTTCTCTATGAGAACTATGGATTACGCCTCGTTCCCCCGCGCATACAGTACGATCGTATTGTACATGCGGGAGATAAGTGACATGTCAATTATTTGCGGTGATTACGTGCCGCGAGTAATGAAGGTCTATGGGGTCAGTGGGCCGCCGCCCCCCCTCCTCCGTGCTTCGATCAGTGTGACTCCCAAATCACCCAGCACATTGCGGCGAGTTCTGTAGGCACTGCAATTACGCCGTGTGAACATACCCGTAAACTTTAAAGCTATGTTCACACGGCTTATTTGGGCACGTATTTCAGCCCGTAATTTGCGCCATACTATGCGAATTACGGGCTGAAATCCGTCCCAGTCATTACGGTAATCTGCAGCTCTCATAGAGATCTATGGATTACGTGTCCTCTCCCTGCTCGGACAATACGCTGAGTGGGTAGAGAAGTGACATGTCATTATATTCACGGGCGTATACGCGCCGAGAATAATGAATGTCTATGGGGCCGGCGGGCTAACCCCCACTCGCCACGCCCCCGTACACACGGCGTCATTGCGCAGCGAAATACGTCCCCGCAATTACACCGTGTGAACATGGCCTTTTGCAATGTTTGTCACTAACAAAACCCGAAACATTCAATGAGTTTAAAGAGACACTGTCACAATTAGTGATGCCCCCTTGCTAGGAGCAGCACAAGCTAGTGACAGACCTGCTGTTTCCAGCGCTGTGTCCCTTATTCTGTAAAATGCAGCAGTTTTAGAGTATGTAATGCTCAAATCTGGCAGTTTCCAGTTTTTCATGAGCAGGTATTAGCCCTGCCCACCCAAAGCTAGCCCCGCCCATTAAATGCTCTAAAACTGCAGCATCTTACACAATAAGGGACACAGCGCTGGAAACAGCAGGTCTGACACCTACATGTGCTGTCCTCAGCAAGGGGGCATCATCTATGTGACAGGTTCTCTTTAAAGGGGTTGTCTCACTACAAGGATTGCTTTTTATATTAAGATCTTACAAAACTATCACATTGCAATATATGTAAAATTAGCAGTTGTCCAACCTATTCCTAGATATCCCCCTCTTGTATGGGCTGCATCAGCTCCTCAGGTTCGCTATAGCTACAGAGCTGTTTGGAGTTATCCTGATAAGAACTGACCAGCACTGGTTACTATAGCTCAGACCTGTTTGATCTCTCCTGATAGGCGCCAGCAACTGGTTGCTATAGCTACAACAGGACCTGACTTCAACTGCAGCCTAGAAGAAGCCAGTTTAACACCCCCTGAATCCAAAATGAAACCAAGAAAACAGGACTAAGGTAAGATGAATCAGTGTAGTGAGACAACCCCTTTAAGTAGCTGCTGGTGCCTGTTACCTGTAGTGTCAAGTCCCTTTCACTGTTTTTATTTAAAAAATGGTGGCAGTGTGTGTGTTAAGGTGGGGTGTTGATTGTTTTGGGTTACATGCTCGATGTGTAGTTTGAGTGAGGGGCGAGTGTGAGATTGAGCTGTGGAGTAGCAAAACCTGGTCACCCCCATGTCGCACATGGGGGCATGGAGCCTGGTAGAGTGTCTGAAAGAGATTGTGCCCTAGGGCCCCTTCTGTGTGTGATTCCTATTTTCCATGACACAATGTGATGTCTTTAATGGGTCATTCCCTTCCCTCCTCCTTGTGTGCCCCAGTGCCCCTTACATGCATTATACCCCTGTGCCCTGACAGTGTGAATTTAAGTTTAAGCAGCATTTGTTCTCTCCCACCCAGGTTATTCCGACTGTATTCTAGTGGGACATGATTGGGGGGGCACCCTGGCATGGACCTTTGCTGTTCGTCATCGCAACATGGTTTCTCGACTCATCGTGATGAACGCCCCTCACCCATCGGCCTTCCATGGTGATGTATTCATCTACTTATATCACTTTTTACATAAAGATCCTATTTTATGCAAAACATCTGTTTTTCAAGCTTCTCTTCAGATTATACTGAGTTTTTGATCAGCTCTAATACATTTATGATAAAACAATGGATGAGTGATGTGTCAGAGGACAGAAGGCAGCGGTCTTCCAAGCGCCACATTGGTTCACGTTTGTGGCATTCAAGGGATTTATCCGTTCTGTTGAATTATATGAACAGTGCCCATATAATGCAGGGGACAAATTAAAATACTCATTAAGGTCACTGGCACTGAAAGAGGTCAGGCCACTAAAGAGTTGGCCAGAAATATTAATCTCCCTTTCGTATCTGACAGCAGCACAGTGACGGCAATTTTCCACCCTGCAGACTGATGGGACAGATGGAATTTTTATTAAGATGAGTATGCAATATATTGGAACCTAGACTCCACCCCTTTGTATTTTTTTTTCCCCTTTGTCCTTCTGGCTTAGGACAGGTAGTGTTCAGACTGTCTCCTTAAAGGGAACCTGTCTCAGTGATCATGCTATATAACCTGCAGGTTACATGTTATGAAGCAGAAGAAAGTGAGCAGATTGATACATAGATTTAAAAGGATAGAGTCATCAAAACTTGTAATTCATTGAAATTACTGCTTATTCTGAGTCAAAGGGGTTGTCTCACTACAAGGATTGCTGCTTTTTATGTTAAAGATCTTGTAAAAAACAAGTCCTTTGAAAATCTGTGTCCATTAACAGTGTCCTACCTATTCTGAGATATGCCTCCTTGTATGGGCTGCATCAGCTCCTCAGGTTGCTATAGCTACAGACCTGTCCGATCTCTCATGATAGGCTGCCAGCACTAGTTGCTATGGCTACAGACCTGGCTTCTACTGCAGCCTAGTGGAAGTCAGTAAACACGCCCCTGAATTCAAAATGAAACCAAGAAAACAGGACTAAGGTAAGATGAATCAATGTAGTGAGACAACCCCTTTAAGGACTCCATTGGGCATTTGCATCAGTGATTGACAAAAAGCCTTCCTGATATTAGTGCACATACAGAGAGATTTGTCAATCATGATAAGACCGCCTACTGGACTCTTTATCCCAGAATAAGCAGTACATTTAATGAATAAATTGCAAGTTACAAACTCTTTCTAAACAAAATTGAATATCAATCTGCTCAGCTCCTCTTGCTCTATACCATGTTTGCCCGCAGATCAGATAGCATATCGAATGAGATAACTTTCCTTTTAGATTAGTGTTTTTCAATATGTTTATGTAAAGATTGTGAAAGCAGGACTAAGACCTAAGACCGTATACCCAGTCTTCTTAGGGCGTACATGTCTAACATAAGGTCCGCAGGCCGAATCCAGTCTCCCTATTCATTTTATGGTGCCCACGAGAGCTTCAACTCGGCGAGCAGTGATGGACAAGGTCTGGACATAAGGAGGGCTGACTATCCACTTTCCCCAGACGATGCAGCCATTGCTTGGCAGAGGCACCAGCACAAGGTATGGGTGCTATTTTGGATTCAGAGACCCGGTATGGTACGGCCTGGTTCACACGGCTTATTACCGACGTAATTGCGGGGACGGATTTCGCCCCACAATTACGCCGGCAGACACTCATTATTCACGATGCGTACACGCTGTAAATAATGTGCATGCCACTTTCTCCCCCCGGGGCGGATTCGCCGAGCGGGGAGAAGAGACGGAATCCATATTTCTCTATGAGAACTGTGGATTACCGTAGTTACTGGGACGGATTCCAGCCGTACTGCAGAGCAAATACGGCACGCAGTACGGCTGGAATCAGTCCCAGAATAAGCCGTGTGAACGGCCCCTAAGGATATGTTCACACAGCATCTTTGCGGGGGCTGTTTGGCGCGTAATTGCGCTGCAATATGCCCGAACTATGCCCTGCAAATATGGTAATACGTATCTCTCACTGAGAGCTATGGTTACCTGCTGTTTTCCTCGCGATAAAAGTAAAAGTCTATGGGAGCCGGCACAGAGCGTTTTAGAAGTAGCACGTACTCTTGAAACCACCGGTGTATATTGGTTCGTACAGTACACGCTGCCATACGCCTTGAAGAAGCCGTTTGAACATACCCTAACACTGTGAGTTACTTTTGGATTGAGAGAGACCATATAAATACATAGAAGCTGACTTGGTCAAGGAATAGCCAAGTTAAGTTGAGAAACAATCTAGATAAACCATATAAATAATAGGGAAAAGATGTAGGAACAATATAAAAAATGGGCTACAAATTATACATATACGAAAATAGTATAATGGAATGAAAGTACTTAACTCAGTCATTCTTCAAAATTACGTTGTTTCGGGTCAGGACTACAATGAGGTCAAGGCGCTTGCATGCTCTAGAACATGGGCCTATCTATATCCATAGTAGTCATAGCAACTGCTCTGGGGCCCACAGGTCAAGGGGCCCTCTTAGGTAAAAAAACACAGAAACAAGGCCATACTCACAGCTCAAAGGCTGGACTGAAACTGAACCCAGTAAAGAGGCAACACTGGCCCCTATGCGACTTGGGAAAGATAAACAGGTGCAGCTAATTGCTGAGCAGTAGTTCACATACCCCACCACTAGGGGAACAATTAGGCCTGGTTCACACAGCTTTAAGCCGACGTAATTGCGGGACGGATTTCGCCCCACAATTACGCCGTGGGGCGGGGGCCGGCAGCTCGCCGGCCCCATAGACATTCATTATTCACGGCGCGTACACGCCGTAAATAATGTGCATGTCACTTTCTCCCCCCTCGGCGTATTCACCGAGCGGGGAGAAGAGACGGAATAGAGACCTGTGGATTACCATAATGACTGGGACGGATTCCAGCCATACTGCAGCGCAAAAACGGCGCGCAGTACGGCAGGAATCAGTCACAGAATAAGCCGTGTGAACGGCCCCTTAGACTGCACATTAAATTGGCACCTATTCACACAGTATGCAGAAAAGCCACAGTATAATACATGGGGAGATTGCACAAATGCAAAAATACCGATAAGACAACCACTCACATGCCTTCAATATATGAGGGGAGCGGTTGCTGGTATTATAATTGCATATAGATAAGGCGATACAAAAGAGTGCCATTAATGCAGATACATGTGGTGCACCATGCTGGCTTACAGCCTATTACGCCACTACTATTTGACTGGGTACCCTCTTAGGTACCAGAACATTGTTCCTTTTTGTAGGGAACAAGTAGTTTATGGCTTTCTGCTCTCCAGCACTGCTATGTGGATTCGCTGATACATGGCGGTAGTATTTATGCTTTTAGTTCTTGCTACCTATGCCCGCTGTTTTAGTTTATTGTCATTAATTGGTGGGTCCCATCTCATTTTGCTGTGGGGCCCTATGAATTCTCGTTACGCCTCTGCTCTAGAATGAACTCAAAGCAGCTGCAGTATAGGTGCGGATTAATACCCCAAAAATCGCAACTATGCACTCACTCCACCATGTTCACCAACGACAGCCAATAGGAAAAATACAAATATACCTTTGATAAACTTTGGTCTTTGGTCAACAGTCTCTGTTAATTATCTATTAGGCCCATAGCCAGGCATTGTGTAGGAGAAGGAGAATGACACACAGGCTTACACAATCAAATACACAATTACAATAGTGCAATTTCTAAGACAAATAACATCAACAATGGTTAAACATCTATATACAGAGGGTGCCTTTAAAAATGGACACAAGCGTAAACCCCTCATACTACAGGTGGGCACCTCCACACCACTCTGTTCAGAAACTCACTGGTGGTGGCGCAGTTATGACAGCCGTACCCAGGCACCCTAGCCAACCTAGGGCATCCATAATACCAATGCGGCTGTCGGTGAAAGGGAGTCTGACACCCCGGCCTCAGAGGATCTACCACTGGTCCTAAGGAAGCTTTGTGAGACTCATGTTGAGTCTCTAGAATCCAGTTCTTCTACATTTGACATGAACTATCACTTTCCTGACTGTTACTTCTACAAAAGAAGCGAGGACCTTCAGGCAAAGGATCCTATTATCCTTGTATTATTTTTCTTACAGAGAAGGTTCTCCTAAGGTTCATTCTCTCCTTCAGGCCTAGAGATCTATGTCAGACAATTTTTTTTTTTGCTTTATTTAATCTGGGCCATGACTCCTAGGATGGAGTACGATGGGAATCTCCAGGTGTAGGTAAATGTTTAACGGGGTTTTGCCAAGAAGTCAGTTCCTTACCTGTTATCTGATCAGGAGTCAAAATTAACTCAGCATGCTGAGTCACATTGTAGAGGGAGGGGGTCTGAGCAGAGACACAGTGGCAGGGAGCGTCTACAATGTTTACACAAGTAATTACATTAGAACCAGTGGATTCTCTATACAAAAGACAGGATATTTCTCCCCAGTCCCTTGCTAGCTCCTTCATGTTTCCTGTCATCAGATAAGAAGTGCAGACAGTGCAAGCCTGGCCAGATCAGCTCCTGGTCATGTCTAATGTAAACTGTCAGGTAACTAAGGGCATGGAAAGAAAGCTGTAGCTCTCAGAGGCTTCACTTTTTGTAATCACATATATTTAGAAAAGTGATTAAATACCCATTTTGGAGGATCCCACGTCAACATTACATCGTGGCAAAACCTCTTTAAGAATCTACCTAGATAGAACCTCCTCTTCTGAAAAGATGAGAACCTTGTTACAGTCTCTGGACCCATCAATGGTTGTTGTGCTTCCAAAGCTTCCTTCTCCCGTTGGATTCTCTGCTTTGGATATTCCTCTTCAGGACTTGACCTTCCTTTATTTTTTTAGGGCACTTCGTACTAGTTCTCGCTTCACTGATGAGCAAGCTGATATCTGTAATGCAACTTCATGGTCTTCTACCAACATGTTTATGAAACATTACAGAATTTCAGTAGGGTTCCTCCAAAAGGACTTCCTGTGTGCAGGTTGTCCATCCCTATCATTGTGCTGCTGACAGGACTAAGGGAAAACAGATTTACATTCTAAATCTCCACATTTTCTGTTGTTCCTTGAATGATGTGGGAAGTGTTGACTACTGCTGTTTGCCCACACAAAGTATATTGATGACCAAATCTGTAGATCAGGCGGTTGATTTACACAGGACCGTCCAACCATCTAATGTGTATGGTAGTGTCCTCTCTCCCCCCCAATAGCAGATGATGGAGGAAAGAAGGCTTGCACATGTCGAAATTCAGTCCTTTTGTTTTGGCAGAAGATAAACAGCTTTCCTCCCTCCACCCATTGAGAACATGTGCACTCTCGGCGGAGCTGAGCATTCTTGTGTATGGGGGAATGGGAACCGGAAATTGCACAGCAATCCTCTGTTAAAGGGAATGACCACCTTTAATCTGCCCTGCAATAAAAGCTAGAGGCAGCTATCTGGACTACCCATGTCATGAAGGGAATGGTAGTAAGACAAATAATAACGGCATAGGTCAGGTTAAAAGTTTTGAGTAGTGATTAAAGCATGTATGGGCCCAAAAATAATGTCCATATACTAGGGAAATGTCTAACTAGTATTTAAAGGGGTTGTCCTGTACCTTAAAAAATTTTAGGAAGCTCCTGGTGCCCCATTAAAAAAGCATCTAGTCACCTTCCTCCAGTACCGGGTCTCTCCGGTCTTCTATTTGCTTTATTCTTCCAGATGAGAAGTGATTGGCTGCAGCGGTCATTGCCACTCATTTACATCACCATTCAGAACTTCTGCCGCAGCCCCGTTCATACATGTCACCCTAAATGTTCATGTTAGATGACCATGTTGCGCAGCCTTGGCTTGTTGAGTGAATTGGCTAATTTCTAGTTTCTCTATAAAGGTTTCTGGTTTAGCAGCATGAGGGGTTGTTAATAGTGGAGCTCCGTTCTGTTGCGTCTTATTTTGTCTTGTGTCTTGTCTAGTCCTCTAAGGTCAAGTTCTAGTTTAGTGCTTGCTCGAAGGATGTTGTCTAGTAATCTGCTAAGCATTTGCATTCATTTCTAGAGTTCTAGTTTGCTTCTAGTCCATCCTAGCCTTACTCTGAGTTTGTTGTAGTCCTTAAGAATCTTAATTTTGTGTTTGTATAGTTTTCCGCTATGCTTTTCCTAAGGAGTCTTTGGATCCTAGAGCCGCTTTCTGTGTCAGGGTAAGTTGTATCTTTATCTTTAGGGTTAGATGCAGGGATCTAACACAGTCAGAGGGGTGTTGGTGTCAGGGACAGGTTTAGGGGGAAATTCAGGCACCGTTGGCTTTTAGGGTCAGTTATCATTTATTATTGTCTTGCTTCTGGTTTAACTCCTTGATGGAGCAGTTTTTTCCTCCCCATGTTCCAAAAGCCATAGCTTTTTTTTTTTTTCCATCCACATACTCATATGAGGGCTTTTTTTTGCGTAGCAAGATGTACTTTTCAGTGGTGCCATAAACCATATTATATAATGTACAGGGAAACCAAGATATATTCCAAGTGGGGTGAAAACTGGATATGAAAAAACATAAATGCATATTTACTCTTTGGTATAAATGATGTGATATCTGTATTTTGCAGGTCGTTACGAGTCCAGTTACGCTAAAGGCCACATGTATGAAAACTGTCTTGGTCTAAGACTTTCTTTGTTGCCCATAGCAACCAATCAGAGCGCCCCTCTCATTTCATATATTGCTCTGAAAAAATGTAAGGGGAACTCGGATTGGTGGCTATGGGCAATAAAGAAAGTCTTTCATACATGTCCCCCTTAGACTTTCTTTGTTGCCCAATAAGAGCTCCCCTTTCATTTCATATAGTGCTCTGAAAAAATTAAATGGGGAGCTCTGATTGGCTGCTATGGGCTCTGATTAGTTGCTATGAGCTCTGATTGGTTGCTATGTGCTCTGATTGGTTGTTATTGGCGATGATTGGTTGCTATGTGCTCTGATTGGTTGCTATGAGCTCTGATTGGTTGCTATTGGCTCTGATTGGTTGCTATGGGCTCTGATTGGTTGCTATGGGCTCTGATTGGTTGCTATGAGCTCTGATTGGTTGCTATTGGCTCTGATTGGTTGCTATCTGCAACAAAGTGGGTCTTAGACAGTTTTCATATACACTCACCGGCCACTTTATTAGGTACACCTGTCCAACTGCTCGTTAACACTTAATTTCTAATCAGCCAATCACATGGCGGCAACTCAGTGCATTTAGGCATGTAGACATGGTCAAGACAATCTCCTGCAGTTCAAACCGAGCATCAGTATGGAGAAGAAAGGTGATTTGAGTGCCTTTGAACGTGGCATGGTTGTTGGTGCCAGAAGGGCTGGTCTGAGTATTTCAGAAACTGCTGATCTCCTGGGATTTTCACGCACAACCATCTCTAGGGTTTACAGAGAATGGTCCGAAAAAGAAAAAACATCCAGTGAGCGGCAGTCCTGTGGGCGGAAATGGTTGTTGATGCCAGAGGTCAAAGGAGAATGGGCAGACTGGTTCGAGCTGATAGAAAGGCAACAGTGACTCAAATAGCCACCCGTTACAACCAAGGTAGGCAGAAGAGCATCTCTGAACGCACAGTACGGCGACCTTTGAGGCAGATGGGCTACAGCAGCAGAAGACCACACCGGGTGCCACTCCTTTCAGCTAAGAACAGGAAACTGAGGCTCCAATTTGCCCAAGCTCATCGAAATTGGACAGTAGAAGATTGGAAAAACGTTGCCTGGTCTGATGAGTCCTCGATTTCTGCTGCGACATTCGGATGGTAGGGTCAGAATTTGGCGTCAACAACATGAAAGCATGGATCCATCCTGCCTTGTATCAACGGTTCAGGCTGGTGGTGGTGGTGTCATGGTGTGGGGAATATTTTCTTGGCACTCTTTGGGCCCCTTGGTACCAATTGAGCATCGTTGCAACACCATTGTGGAATCTATGCCACGAAGAATTGAGGCAGTTCTGAAGGCAAAAGGGGGTCCAACCCGTTACTAGCATGGTGTACCTAATAAAGTGGCCGGTGAGTGTAGGTCTCTCTAAGTGTGTAGAGTTATCGCTATGTTCTAGTACTTTAAAAAAAATAAAATTCTATTTGTTATCTTTGTGCTGCAGCTGCATTTGTGCGACCAATAACGTTTTTATTTTTTCCACCTATAAACCTGAGGGTAGTGTTTGTTAGTACCATTTTGGGATATATGTAAGTTTTTATCACTTTTTATTCTTAATTGCTAAATATAGCTCTCAGGAAAGAAGTTGGAGTGGCGCCGCTCCAACTTCTTTTCTGAGAGCTATATTTAGCATGTTTCTATATCGCCTGCGCCCTATTACATCATACACCATAAACAAAGCCATTTGTCTGATGAAGGTCTCATCTAAGACCGAAAACGTTCATGAATTTGGCTAACAATTATTTGGAAAAATAAAGTTTATACATTGAAATAATAGATCGAGTACGGGTATTTACATTATGGAGTAAAGCAAGAAGTAATAGAAGCCATAAAATGGCAGCCACCAAATTCTCATTAGGCACCCTCATAGCAATCTCTCAGAGGGGGGGGGGGAAGGTATGAACCGAACCTCCTATATTGAGATGCAGACAGCGCATCTGGGACGAAAGGGTTAAACGGCGGGACCGGCTGCCATTGCCCAGTGTGAGTTGTAATAATCAGCCGGCACCCGCCGCATATGGAGCAGGCTCGGGGAGCGGGCTTGGTTCATACATTCTTACCAGTAATAGGACATACTCATACTGTCAGTAAGGGGTTTCACTTACTCGTGGTGTCACCCTTGCCATCATCTGCCTCACAGGCTCTTAATCATTAAATGGCGAGGTGATCTAGTTTGGTTGATACATGCTTTGTATAATTATTATATGCGTCTGGAGTCCAGCAATGTTGTTACACAGTGATAGGGTTATGTGGAATATATCAAGATATTGTTGATCGGGGATATGTCTGACACTGATGTTCTTCTCTCCTTAGATTATGTGTTGGCTCATCCTTCTCAGCTCTTCTCCTCTCGGTATGTCTTCCTTTTCCAGCTGCCAATCCTACCTGAGATCCTGCTGTCCTTAGGTGACTTTGAGGTGCGCAGATTTTAAGTAGAAAATTTTGATGACATGACTTACTGCCTGTCCAGTAGTTGTTAACCTACCACATCATAGGGGCATCAGAGGCAGCCCATGACTTTATCTAAAAACTAACTTCTTCCTCCCACAGTACATCCGGAAGCCAATGGTAGATGCTGGTATGGGGATCCAGAATGAGAAGCGGAGATTAAGCAAAGAAGAGATAGAGGCCTTCATCTACTACCCCTCTCAAAGAGGAGCCTTAACTCCCGCTCTTAACTACTACAGGAACCTGTTTGGGTAAGAGTAACAAGGATGAAATCTAAATGAAACAATACAATTTTGTCAATAAAATTAGATAGATATTATTAATCACTTAGCACACCATGACGTACCGGTAGATCATAAGGGAGTATCGCCGAGCCCACTTCATACACGGTGGGTGCCGGCTGTTATATAAAGCGGACGCACACTGGTAACAGCAGAGATTGGAGCCGGTTCCGGATCTCTACTGTTTAACCGTTAAGACACTGCAGCATCTAAATAATTGATGATCAGCGTGGTGCACAGTGACCCTCTCGAACCAATCGGCCCCCATGCAAAAAGATGTAATGGAGCTAGAGAGAGTGCAAAGACGAGCAACCAAACTTATAAGAGGAATGGAGCATCTTAGTTATGAGGAGAGGTTAGTAGAATTGATCTTATTTGGTCTTGAGAAAAGACGGCTTCGGGGGGACATGATTAATTTATATAAATATATAAATGATCCCTACAAAAAGTATGGGGAAAGATTATTTCATGTAAAGCCCCCTCAAAAGACAAGGGGAAATTCCCTTCGACTAGAGAAAAAAGGATTCAATCTCCAGAGGAGAAAAGCGTTCTTCACTGTAAGAACTGTGAGTCTGTGGCATAGCCGCCTGAGGAGCTGGTCACAGCAGAAACAGTTGGGAGTTTCAAGAAAGGCTTAGATACCTACCTGAAACTAAAGAATATGAATGCTTACATAGCTATGTAAAATTCTGGATCCTGGCTGTTGACGGTTCTGGGGTCAGAGCTGGGGTCTCCACTGGAGCAGATTGGTTCTTGCCTTGTGGGTTCGGGGCATGAACCAGTGGTGAGGCTGAGCTTAAAGTCCTTGTCTCTCTCCCTTCACCCACATTTTCCCCACCCTTGGTTGAACTTGATGGGCATATGTCTTTTTTCAACTGTATTAACTATGTAACTATGTAAGATCACGGGGTGCTGAGCAATTGCAGAACAGTGTACGAGCAATCACACCCCGAGTAGTCTAGGAGGAATACATGCATAAGTTAAAAAAGTTTAAAAAATTTAAAAAAAATAACGCATATTATAAGTTCAAATCACCCCCACTTTGTCATTTACAAATAAAAAAGTTACAAATAATTTAATACCACTGCGTCCATAAGACCCCTGTCTATTAAATAGGACATAATTTATTCCATACAGTAAACACTGTACAAGAAAAAAAAATCCCAATGCCAAAATTGCATTATTTTTGATCAATTTGTGTCTCCAAAAAATTCGATAAAAAGCAATAAAAAAGTCGCACGTCTCCGAAAAGGCTTACCAATAGAGAGTACACTTCAGCCTGCAAAAAAACGAGTCCTCGCCTAGGTCCATAGGTGGAAGAACCAAAAAGGTGTTGGTAGCAGAAAATGGAGCTGCAGCAAAAATGTAAAAGGTTGAGAATTTTTTTTTTTTAAAGTAGTAAAACATAGAAAACCCTACACATTTGGTATCACTGGAATCGTACCGAAGTGCAAAATACAGATAACGTGTCACATCTTGAACTTTATATAAATGAAACCCCTGCAAAAATGGCGCAATTCTTTTTTTAATTTTTCACATTCTATCCCAAATAGTAGGGAGGGTGAGGGGGGGTGTTCCAAGTACATTATATGCTACGGTCAATGGAACCATTACAAAGTGCGTTTTGTCCCACAATCAAGCCCTCATATGTCTATTTACATGGAATATAAAAAAGTAATGACTTCTGGAAGGTGGGAGGAAAAACTTAACGCGATGAAACGTGTCTCTCTATCCTGTATCCAACTTACAGTGGTGCTTGTGTTTTTACAGATTTTTCCCTGTGAAAGCCCAGGACGTTCTTGTGCCTACACTACTGCTGTGGGGAGAGCAGGACATATTCCTGGAGGCTGCAATGGTCCCAGAAATGCAGCAGTACGTCCATGCCCCCTTCCAGGCTGAGATCATACACAATGCCAGTCACTGGCTGCAACAAGACCAGCCGGAGGAGGTGAACAGGATCATGTGGGACTTTCTGAGACGGGAGATGCCGGTGTCCAGACGGGAGAGTCTGGTGACCTAGCTTTCATGTTTATGCAGATATAGTTGGCTCTATAGCTTGTATATATGGATCACTGGCTATATAGATGGTATATATACCATCTATATAGGATCACTGGCTGTCAATGGCAATCGGGGAATCCAGCTATAATGTATATGTACAGTTGCTGACTGATACGGTGATAATGTGTGTGTATATATGATGGCTGACTCTATAACTGGTATATAGAGATCTGAGAACCCAGCTTTTATTTCTATATAACATTATTGACTCAACTGTACATAGAGATCTGGCGATCCAACTACAATGTATATAGAGTCTCTGGGTATCACTTGAGTATATATTAATAAGGGGATATAAGTTAATCTGTATATACAGTATCACACAAAAGTCAGTACACCCATCACATTTTTGTAAATTTTGTATTTTATCTTTTCATGGGACAACACTGAAGATATGACACTTTGATACAGTGTAAAGTAGTCAGTGTACAGCTTGTATAACAGTGGAAATGTGATGGGACCTCAAAATGACTCAAAACACAGCCATCAATGTCTAAACCGCTGGCATCAAAAGCGAGTACAGCCCTAAGTGAAAATGGACAAATATTGCCCAATTTTCCATTTTCCCGCTACTATATCATGTAACTCATTAGTGTTGCAAGGTCTCAAGTGTGAATGGGGAGCTGTTAAGGTATGTTCACACGCTGTATTTGAAATACGTATTTAACAATGTTCCGGTAAGATCTTATAGATTTCATTGTCAAATGCGTATCGTCGTTCACACTATGTATTTTACTTTTGCGGACACGTTCAAAAAAGGGATGTCAATTCTTGATCCGTTTTACGCATGTAAAATCCCCATAGGAAACTATTGGGTGCATTTTTGGAGGCTAAAAAACGTATTCAAATATTTACCACACTTTCTGGTACGTATTTAAATGCATTTACACGCCCAAAATATGCATTTGATCCAAATTTGAATGTCTGTGTTATGTCTGTTAACTTAAAAAAAAAGCGTAGTGAAATACGCATCCGAAAAACGTATCCAACTACGCATTACATTTGCATTTTGTATATGTTTTTTTTTAACGTATTGAAAAAACGTGTCAGACACACCTTGTGAACCTACCCTTAAATTTGGCGTTTTCACTCTCATACTTGTCACTGGAAGTTCAGCATGGCACCACAGGGTAAAGAACTCACTGAGGATCTGAAAAAAAGAATTGTTGTTCTAAATAAAGATGGCCGAGGCTATACGAAGATTGCCAAAACCCTGAAACTGAGCTGCAGCACATGGCGAAGACCATACAGGTGTTTAACAAGACAGGTTCCACTCAGAAAAGGCCTCACCATGGTCGACCAAAGAAGTTAAGTGCACATGCTCATATCGAGAGATGAGTGCTGCCGGCATTACTGCAGAGGTTACAGGGGTGAGGGGTCAGCCTGTCAGTGCTCAGACCACACTAAATCAAATTGGTCTGCATGGCTGTCATCCCAGAAGGAAGCATTTTGGAAAGATTTTGCAAAGGAAAGCCCCAAAACAGTTTGCTGAAGACAAAGGACATGGATTACTGGAACCGTGGCCTGATGAGACCAAGATAAACTTATTTGGTTCTGATGATGTCAAGTGTGTGTAATGACAACCAGGTGAGGAGTACAGAGACAAGTGTGTCTTGTTTACAGTCAAGCATGGTGGAGGAAGTGTCATGGTTTGGGGCTTTATGAGTGCTGGTGGCTGTGGGAAGCTACAGTTCATTGAGGGAACCATGAATGCTAACATGTACTGTGACATACTGAAGCAGAGCATGATCCCCTTCCTTCTGGGCCACAGAGCAGTATTCCCACATGATACTGACCCAAAACACACTTCCAAGATGAACACTGCTTTGCTAAGGAAAATGATGGTAAAGGTGCTGGACTGGCCAAGCATGTCTCCAAACCTAGACCCTATTGAGTATCTGTAGGGCATTCTCAAACGGATGGTGAAAGAGCGCAGGATCTCAAACATCCACCAGCTCCGTTGTGTCATCATGGAGAAGTGGAAGAGGATTCCAGTGGCTGCAACTTGTGAAGCTCTAGTGACCTCCATGCCCAAGAGTATGAATGGAGTGCAGGAAAATAATGGCGGCCACACAAAATATTGACACTTTGGGCATAATTTATCCATTTTCACTTAGGAGTGTACTCACTTTTGTTATCAGCAGTTTAGACACTGATGGTTGTGTGTTGAGTTATACTGAGGGCACATCAAATTTACACTGTTTTTAGACAAGCTGTACAGTGACTACTTTACAATGTATCAAAGTGTCATATCTTCATTGTTGTGCCATGAAAAGACATAATACAATAATTACAAAAATGTAAGGGGTGTACTTACTTTTGTAAGATACTGTAATCTATTATTTAGATATGTGGGGTCCTGTTATAAGGGGTAAGTATATGAAAGTCCACCTACCTCAGGAATCTGTTTGGCAGCTACCTGATGGTTTAGGTACGGGTTTTATTTTAGTATATGTTTTAGGTGCCGGACACAAGCGTGATCTAATACGCTTTTGTGTCCACACAGAAAGCATACACGAATGAAACATAGAGCAAACATAGCCCAAAAGAGACTATGTT
Organism: Phyllomedusa bahiana; assembly: GCA_025379985.1. NCBI lineage: Eukaryota > Metazoa > Chordata > Amphibia > Anura > Hylidae > Phyllomedusa > Phyllomedusa bahiana. The sequence continues at coordinate 38,957 of JAODAL010012845.1, forward strand.
TGCCCTGTTGTTCCTTATGCCTCTATTGTGATATCTGCCTGATACCCTTTTCAAGTATCCCAACAGATAACTGTAGCAGAGGCCCCAAACAGGACCCGAGTGTGAAACCAGCCTTACATGGATCTCTGTGCTGGCAAAGTCACCTGTCATTTTGCAACCATAAGGCCAGAATATTTTGCTACTGTGGTGCCTTGGTAGCAACACATAGGGCGACATGTATGATTTATGGCGCTTAGACGCCAATTTTTTTGAGCATAAGAATAATGTAGAATGCGCCTGATTTATGAACCCGGTCTACTGCGGGTCATAAATCAGACACATTTTAGTTCATAAACGTCAATTCTGGCTCACTTAAACCACATTGAAAGTGCTCTACCTGTACCAGCAGTAATGTGCCTGGAATTGCCGTACTGAAGCTATAAATCTATAGCTTTGTACTGTTCAAGTGCGCCCCGACTCCCGCACACCCCCCGAAAGTGGGCACATTACGAAGTGTCCCCGGCTCTGTAATGCGCCTGATATTGGCAATTTAAAACTATAGCAAACGGGGCTGCACTAGATCTCGGGCTAAAAAGACGCCAGACTTCTGGCTCAGTCATGTTCATACATGTCGCCCATAACATGTAATACAACCAAATTCCCAATCATTACTTGCAATGTCACAATATGTTTCACGTGACGAAGGTCATCATGTGGCCCTAAACTCACGCAGACATTGAAGGGCGGCCATATTGGCCGTATTCCGTTGAAGGTTCCATTTCATAACTGACACTAACACTGTCGGACAGACCTCATTGACTACATGTGGCCCTTACCTCACACGCAGACATTGAAGGGCGGCCATATAGGCCATATTCTGTTGAAGGTTTCATTTCATGACTGACACTAAGGGCATGTTCACACAGCGTTTTTGGACGAGGTTTTCGGAGCGTTTCCTCGCCCAAAACCTCGTCCAAACCACATCAAAACCTCGCCTGAAGCACACTTCTTCAGATGAGGTTTTGATCAGGTTTTGGATCAGGTTTTCGACAAGGTTTTCACTCATACAAATGAATAGCTAGGACAAAAACCGCGCTAAAAAACGCGCTGAAAACCACGCCTAAACCGCGCCTACAATGCGCTTCAAGAATCGACAGGACACTTCTTTTTCATTGCTTCCAAAGAAGCGTGTAAAAACCTCGTCGTGTGTGAACTACAATGAGGTTTTACATAAGAATCAATGAAATGAACTGGGGGCATTTTGTAAGCATTTTGGGCGAGGAAACGCTCCGAAAACCTCGTCCAAAACCGCCGTGTGAACATGGCCTAACACTGTCGGACAGACCTCATTGACTACATGTGGCCCTAACCTCACGCAGACATTGAAGGGCGGCCATTTCATGACTGACACTAATGCTGTCGAACAGACCCCATTGACTACAGTGGGGTTCATTGATTTTCCGTCCTTATAGTAGGAAAAGTAGCACACTATTTTTTTTTTTACGAAATCTGTGATGGAGGCTCCGAATGGGCCGTACAGATCTGTAATCAGCCTTAAAGGGGTATTCCAGTTGTATTTAAATAAGGCTTATTCATTGTATAATAAGTTTTACCATTTTTTAAAATAATTTGTGGATCAATTCCTAACAGTTTTTAAGATCTCTTCTTGTTGTCAGTGCCATTCTTTGTTTTACATCCACAGGGTAACATTTTATCCAGGATTATATCTGACTGACCTAGGTGCACGGGATGATATAAGAAGGATCTGATACACTGTAACAAACTCTGCACCGGTGTCAATTGGACATAACACAAGTTTTCCATTCAGTGACAGGAAGCAGAGGCCTTAAAAATAGTGCAGATTTGATACACACAGGTTATCTGAAATGTAACTGCTGTTAGTCCAGATACACAAAGGGTTTATTGCACATCTAAATGCTCGCTTTTGAGAGCCTGGTAACTGATACTGTAATAGATATACATACAACCAGTGTGTGGATGATGTAGAGCCTTAAATCTGACACTTTTCTGTGTGGATGTGTGCGCTGATCATTTTTTTGAAGTACTTTTATTTATTTTAATTATTATTGTGACTTTGACATCTTATCATGTTGATTGCAACAAAAAATGAAGATATAAAAATAAGTGATCTACAATTGTCTGTGTTGTAGTTCTTATATATAGGGTTGGGTGTGTGCACAGGAGGACCCCACTTACAGCTCTGCAAATCTACACATTTAAAGGGGTTTTGCAACAAAGTAAAATTGATGTCAGAAGCTTGCAAATTAAATAATAAACATTTTCACCATTCCTCATTATAAAAAATTCTGTAGCATTTTTGTTTTAGCTGCTCTCTTAGTGATCCATAGTGCACAGCTCATCTCCAGGGGATAGGACCAGTAACGAATGCCTTTGTGGCAAAACACCTTTAAAGGGGTATTTCCATCTCAGCTTTAAACATGTAGGGAAAGGTAAATATTTTCACCAAATACAATTTTGTTCTGATTTTCTATCCTTCTGGAAACTGGAAATTACTTTCTATGATGAGGAGCTTCTTTGGGTCATGGACTTTATATGTACCAGAAAAGGAGAAAATGGGGTCCTTACCTGGTGCCCAAAGGAGCTGCTCATCCTGGTGCATGTAAATAGCAGTACAGGACATGTAGTACTGCCCTGTACTGTATTGAGGCGCTTCTAGACAGCCAATCACTGCATGTACTTCACTATTACATGTAAGAGCAGTACAGGACATGTAGTACTGCACTGTACTGTAGAGAGACGCTACTAGACTGCCAATCACTGCTTTCACTGGACTAATACATCTAAGAGCAGTACAGGACATGTAGTACCGCACTGTACTGTAGAGAGAGGCTACTAGACCGCCGGTCACTGCATGCACTTCACTTATACATGTAAGAACAGTACAGGACATGTAGTACTACACTGTACTGTACAGAGGCGCTAATAGACCGCCAATCCATAACGCATCCAACACGTATCCAACAGGCAGGTGCGTGTTTGGCTCCGTGTTGGCTGCAGCAGGATCGCACCCTATAGTTTATTATAGGGCTCCTGCTGCGTCTTTCGGACAAAGAATTGACATGACAATTCTTAGAATGGATCCAACAAGATGCATCAGAGAGACGCAAGTAAACATGTATCAGTGATCACTCGTCTGAACGCTGATGCGTGTTTTACATTGCAAGCAATGTAAAATCACACTGCTCATTGTTATGTGTGTGCTTGGCTCCGTCTAGGGTCCGAAAGACGGATCCAAACACGTATCTAATAACGTATGTTCACACAGACACAACACGCTCTGTGGACATACCCTAAAAGTCAATTATCTGTTGCATTATTCACTGCAGAGATAAACAGTGCATCTGGAAGTGACATCAGCACAAGATCTGTGCGTCCAGAGCTTCATGAAATGTGTCTCCATGGTGGAGCAGCCACGTGCTGTCTAAGATCACCATACACAATGCCAGGCATCTGCCAGAGTGCTGTAAGGCACATGGTCAACCCCGGACTGGGCAGCAGTAAAAACACGTCCAGAATGATGAATTGTCTTGTGCTACCTGTTTGACGATAGACTCTGTATGCACTGAATGCCCAGAGAGTGCTATATACTAGGATGCATAGTGCCCACTGCAAAACTTGCTGGAGATGGGTTGATGCTATGTGTCTGTTTTTCTGAGTTTAGCCCCTTTACAGTGAAGGATAATGTTGTTACATCATACACAGACCATTTTCAAGTTTGGGTAAGGTCCTTTCCTGCTTCAATTTGACAACATCCCTGTGTACAAAGTGAGCTTTATAAGGACATGGTTTCTTGAGTTTGATTTGGAGAAACCAAGTGACTTCACAGAGCCTTGATCCTATACCTGTCAACATCATTGGGGCTCCTTAAAATGACACCACACACTTGAACAAGATATTTTATTAAAAACTCCTGTGGAAATTAAGGTTCCTGTCCCAGTAAAGGAGTTCGCACAAAGATCATCTGCACCAAAGTGACTAAGCTCACAGCCTGCCTCTTACCGCCTCTATAAGCTTCTAAGATGATAACCTCTACCACAGTCTACCTAGTTGCACCAGTTACAAAGTAGGGAAATTGCTTAATTTCACGAAATCTCAACCTCTCTTGGCTGCAATATGCATGTTGCAATAAATTCTGCAACACCGGAAGCATGCTGTTCTGCAGGAATTTCTGTGTTATGTCTGTCTTCTGTTGTGTACATCTAATACAAATATCAGTGGCACACTACAAAACTAAGTGAAACATCAAGGTATATAGGAATTTTTTGAAAATGCATTACTGCTAAGGAAAATATGAAAAACCTGGGATTCTTAATTTACAGTTTTTGATCAAAAATTGTTTAAGCTCACCTCCCAAAAGCGTCAATGGGATCCCAGCACAGGCGAGTCCCTAACACTAACATGTTACCTCACAAGGAGTCCATTCAGACTACAACATCTCAGGGAGTAAAAGGAACTTGCTACTGAATTATCCTGCACTGGTTTAAAAGAGGTAAGGGGAGTGCAGCAAGCTAATGAGGTTGCCATTCCTCAAATAGACTACAAAAATTTATTAGGCTGTGCACATCCATATATTTTGAGAAAACGTAAGCATAGGTGCACACTGGTAAGGCAATTACATACATCTAATACAAATATCAGTGGCACACTACAAAACTTAATTTTTGTTGTCTTCTGTTGTGTGTGATTGTTTGCAGTGGTTGCATGGCAACTGCTAAGGATCCTTGCTTGTTAGCTGATTTGGCTGCACACCTGGCTTGTTAGCTACTTCTATTCTCTTTAAGCTGCAAAAAAGCACCAAAAACGCACTGTGTGAAGGCACCCTAAAGCTCATTTGAGTATTGGGATCTAATTGCAGAGTAATCAGCATGGTCCTGTCCAGTCTTGATTTGTCAAATTATTGGTTCTTGAAATCCAAGTCCAGTTCAGATGTGTCAAGTTCTACTATACACTCATCCTCATGTTCACATTGTATCATCATAAGAGCAAGACAACACCTTAACATTGCGAGGCTTCAAGCAGGATGCTCTCAGACGGAAGTGGCCACCGAGCTTAGAGTGTCACAGAATGTCGTCAGTAGGTTGGAACAGCGATACAGAGAGACTGAAAGAGTCACAGAAAGGCACAGAAGTGGACGCTTTATGGCTCCATCACATACTGATGACCTCTTCATTGAAAACAATGCCATGCGGAATCGGATGATGGGCCAGGGAGCACCTACAGTGGACGAGGGACCAGTGCTCCTCAGTGCTGTTCAGTGGTGAAAGTCGCTTCACTCTGAGCAGTAATGATGGCCGCCAACGATGCTGGAGACGTCAAGGAGAGCGCTGTGCATCGGCCACTGTTGTCACCAGATGAACCTTTGGTGGTGGTGTTACAGCCTGGGCAAGTGTGTCTAGTCAATACAGAACTGCCCTACACTTTGTGAATGGTACAGTGACGGCCTCTACTACTGGAATAACATCATTCATCAAGTCTGCATGAAAAATTTCATCTTCATTAGGGAATGACTGTTGGAGACTGGGGGACCCCCTAGAAAACCTGTGGGATCAGCTGTGTAGAAGCTCGAAACTCTGTCCCCCTGCGGCGCTACTTGTGACAACTGTTTTCTACTGTTGTACCAATAGATGTTTTGATACTTCATTTTCATACAGTATATTGACAGTGCCGTGGTTTTCTGTGTACGATCATCTGCCCGCCATCCATTTACTGAGTTATCTAGGGATAAAACTTTCTTCTTTTTTTTTTTTTATAAATGTGTTTATTAAATTTCCAAATTACACATTTAAGGAGAACATACAAACTAGGGGAGTAACGGTGTCCCCGCATGGTTCAAGAACATTGAGCAAGAGTACATCATACATCAAAAGGTGATAACAATTCATATTAACATTGAGACCATAGGAGATCAATAAAGTCAATTGTAACATCTGAAGAGTCGTTTGCCCGTAGAGGGATAAACCCTCGTCCCCCTCACAAAACCAACAACTAGAGCGGTCGGCATGCAGTGAGTGCCCGGGCAGCACCGTTGGTGTGTCAATTGGCTTCCAGCCATAGCATATACACTGTTGCTTGTCATGGGTACTACCGTGGTAGTGATGTCGTCCAACAAGCTCTACCCGTGATCTCCACCACCACCAACCTGTCCTGCATAGGCAGTATACACATGCTGGGTATATATGTAATCTAGGTAGAAAGTCTTTGACTCCTTCATTAAGAGTCAAGAACCCATATTGTTCCTCCTCTTCAAGGTAAATTGGTCTCGAATAGTGTTGAGCAACTACGTTCGCCATCGACATCGGTCGATAGTCGACCATCATCGACAAGATACTCGATGGTCGATGATAGATTATGATCGATGACCATTAAAGTCTATGGGAGAGGAACAACACCTTCATTCTTACACCCAAACAGGGATGGAGACGCTGGCATTAACATCCACAACAGTCAACTGGATACGTGCTACATCTAGGCAACACACTTAGGTTTTAAAATGCACATAAAAAAAATAACAGACCATTAACTATCTCTGTCTTGCACCACAGCATGAGCCTTAAACCTGCATGACCCACAAATTAAAAAGTGCCAGAAGGCAGTATGATTTGAACCATCATGTTACTTGAACTGGACATTGAATATCCCTGTCCTGGAACGCAGCATGAGCCCCAAACCTGCATGACCCCCAGATTTAAAAAGTGCCGGAAAAAGGAGTCTTTCAACCACCATTTTAGTTTCACTGGACATTGACTATACCTGTTCTGTACCACAGTATGACCATTAAACCTGTCTGACCCACAGATTAAAAAGTGCAAGAAAAAGGAATCTTTCAACCACCATTTTAGTTGAACTGGACATTGACTATACCTGTCTTGGACCGCAGTATGACTATTAAACCTGTCTGACCCTCAAATTAAAAAGTGCCGGGAAAAGGAGTCTTTGAACCACCATTTTAGTTTCACTGGACATTGACTATACCTGTCCTGGGCCACAGCATGAGCCCCAAACCTGCATGACCCCAGATTAAAAAGTGCAAGAAAAAGGAGTCTTTCAACCACCATTTTAGTTTCACTGGACATTGACTATACCTGTTCTGTACCACAGTATGACCATTAAACCTGTCTGACCCACAGATTAAAAAGTGCAAGAAAAAGGAGTCTTTCAACCACCATTTTAGTTGAACTGGACATTAACTATACCTGTCCTGGACCGCAGTATGACCATTAAACCTGTCTGACCCTCAAATTAAAAAGTGCCGGGAAAAGGAGTCTTTCAACCACCATTTTAGTTGAACTGGACATTGACTATACCTGTCCTGGGCCACAGCATGAGCCCCAAACCTGCATGACCCCAGATTAAAAAGTGCCGGAAAAAGGAGTCTTTCAACCACCATTTTAGTTTCACTGGACATATACTGTCCCTGTCCTGGGTAGCGCTTGCCCCTCCGTATGAGTGCGGACCAATTGAGCTTCACTTGGAAATACTGGTGGTTAACGCTCCTGTTCCACCCAGGTGCCCTTTTTCTTGGCATTCTTTTTCTCATTTTACTCAACGTGCTGGAGGAAATTGTCTCTGTACTTTGTTCTCTGTCCGTGCTCCATACTCCATGTCCTCTGAATAACCTACATCTGGTCAAGTTTTCCTGTACCTCCCTTGTACAATTCAGAGGAATTTTTTTACCAGCTATTTTGTACATGCAAGTTTTTTAGTAGTTTAATTCTAGAAAACACATTTTTAAAATAGGATGGAATCCCACCATGTATTTGTTTCTCTTTTTTTTAATTGTATTAAATGGGTTGTCTCAATACAGGGATTGATAGCTATGTTAAAGATCTTGCAAAAACAAGTCATTTTGCAATATGTGTCCATTAACAGTGTCCTACCTATTCCTGTTTCTGACAGCACCATCACCCTTGAGCCACTCTTGACAATTGTGAAGAACAAATGTCTGTTAGAAACAACATTTTTTTTATAATAGGACCTGTAGTATTGCTGCATTTCAAAGCAGCATGACCCAAAAAAATTATAAAAATGACTTCTCAGCCACTGTTAAAAATTGTGAGGGAGAAATGCCACTTAAAAGCCACATTTCTGTTCCAAAGGACCATGATTATTGCTGTATCTCACAGTAACATGACCCCAAAAAATTATAAATATGACTTCTCAGCCACTATTAAAAATTGTGAGGGAGATCCTACATTCTGACCATGCCCCGGTACACTGCGATCTAATTCTTCCCCACTACAATAAGCCCCCCTTCTCCTGGAAATTGAACGAGTCTCTGTTGTCTGACCCGGTCTGCCTCCTGGACTTGAGAAACACAATTGAATCATTCAACCTGACACACTCGGAGGATAGCACTTGTCCCCAGATTAAATGGGAGGCTCTAAAAGCTGTTCTACGCGGCACACTGATAAAGCATGGGGCGAGACTTAAAAAGGAGAGGTCGCACAAACTAAATACTCTCATGCAGAGACTGAACTGCCTTGAAGCGACACATAAGTCCTCGGGCCTAGAGTCAGACCTCAGGAACTTGATATTAACCCGCCACGAGATCCTACAGTTGATGGATCATAAACACAAACGTTATCGTCAACTGTGCGCTAGCTCCTTTTATACATGGAGCAACAAACCCGGCAGGTGTTTAGCTCGGGCTTTGCGCGACAAAAGAGCCTCGTTGTTCATTCCCTCCATTAAAAACTCGAAGGGCCGCCTAGTGCATCTTACCAAGGATATCTTAAAAGAATTCCACTCATACTACACTGCTCTTTATAACCTCCCCCCTCCTGACGGTGCTGTGAGACACCGGGACTTCAGGGCAGAGCTACAAAACTACCTATCCTCAACGGCTTTGCCTCCCTTGGACCCCCACTCCCTCGCTTCTCTGGAGGAGCCATTTGGGGCAGATGAGATCAAACGGGCGATATCGGCACTCCCTACCGGGAAGAGCCCGGGACCGGATGGTTACACCGCCGTTTTCTATAAAGCGTTAGTGGACGAGCTATCGGCCCCTCTCCTGGAGGCCTTTAATGATGTATCTCGGGGTTCGCGTTTTGATCCAGCATTTTTGCAGGCCTATATTACAGTGATACCCAAGGAGGGTAAAGACCCCAGCTTATGCCCGAGTTACCGTCCTATCTCCCTTATAAATACCGATGCCAAGCTCTTTGCCAAATTGATCGCATTGTGTCTTAGCCCACTTTTGAATTCAATAATACATTTAGATCAGGTCGGGTTTGTCCCCTCCAGGGAGGCGAGGGATAACACCCTGAAAACATTCTCTATTCTCCAACACATTCACTCCACTAAGCTCCCCTGCGTCTTACTATCCCTAGATGCCGAAAAGGCTTTTGATCGTGTAGATTGGTCCTTCTTGCATGGGGTGTTGGAGTGTATGGGTCTTGGACCGGCGATGATGAACCGTATATCTGCTCTTTATCACTCTCCCCAGACGCAAATCAGAGTAAACGGTGAGCTCTCTTCTCCGTTTGTGATTGGCAATGGTACCAGGCAGGGATGTCCTTTGTCCCCTTTGCTCTACATATTAGCGATGGAGCACCTCATGCAAGCTATAAGAGCAGACGACTCTATTCGAGGCATTCGCATTGCTGATCGACATGTGAAGTGCTCAGCATTCGCGGATGACCTGTTGCTCTACCTCGCAGACCCCTTGGAATCCTTACCGGCAGCGTTAAGGACTCTGCAACTCTATGGCTCTTTTAGCCAACATAAAATCAATATGACTAAGAGTGTCGCCTTAAGCTTATATGTTGCGGACGGCCCTTTGAAACAGCTGAAATCCTCTTTCCCTTTTTCTTGGTCTACTTCCTCTTTTAAATATTTGGGAGTACATATACCTGCGTGCATGGAGAAAACATTTGAGCTCAATTTTGCGCCTATGCTCCTCACACTTAGTCGTGATCTTTCAAGATGGGATAAGAAGGATTTCAGCTGGATAGGACGCATCAACATAGTAAAAATGAACGTTCTCCCTCGCCTTCTTTTCCTATTTCAGACCATCCCCGTAGTTCTACCCAGATCTTTCTTTATTGCTCTCCGTAGACTAATTTCCAATTTTGTGTGGGCTCAGAAACGCCCCAGATTGGCATTCTCCATTCTTACCAGGCCCAAAATTGAAGGAGGCCTTGCTCTCCCTGACTTACATGACTATTACCTCGCCGCGACCATGACTCGAGTTCTTGACTCTTTCCACAATGTGTCATCGAAACTCTGGGTCCAGTTTGAATCTCTTTTATACGGAGCCCCGGTGTCAGCTCTGCCCTGGTTGTCTACCACCCACATGCCAAAAAAACTCACCCATCGTATCCCTTGGGTGACCCGAATCTCTATTTTAATCTGTAGGAAGTACCCCTCGAAAATGGTATTGTTCAGACCTGGAGGCCCATGTACTCCTATGTTGGGCAATCCGATAGTACCGAAACCTGTGGAGGCTGCTCTGACGAGGTTACTGGGACTCTCTCCATCTTCCACTGTTTTTAAGAGGGTGCTAGCTGAAAACTCCCTGAAAGCCTACCAAGAGCTTGTTAGTGACTCATTATCTGTAGGTTTCTCCAGGTTTAATTTCTACCAGCTTGGTAGTTTATATACCGCACTTAAGTCCACGCTGGATTTGCATAGGTCCCTTACGCCATTCGAGGAATGGTGCCTGCAGGAATCCTCTGGAAACCGGGTCCTCTCGAGAATCTATAGTATGCTTCAGCCAACTACTACGAGTAAACATCCTTTCCAGATAAGCTGGGAGAGAGAATTGGGGGGGACCATTGAAGTTGAACACTGGGAGAAAACATTCTTCCTCTCTCACAAATCATCCGTCTCAGTAAAAGCCCAAGAACTTAATTATAAGATTGTTACACGTTGGTACAGAGTCCCAGCACTCCTGCATGCGCTTTATCCTGAGGCCACTGACACATGCTGGCGCTGCCGAGCGGATGTTGGTACCATGACTCACATTTGGTGGGGCTGTCCTGAGATCCAGCCCTTCTGGGTGCGAATTTTGAATCTTATACATTTAATTACAGGACTGAGGATACGAAATGACCCCGCAGTCCTGCTCCTTTTCCAAGTCCCTCTTCCAACCCACGCTCTCAGATCTCACCTACTCCCATTCCTCCTCTTGGCGGCCAAACTGATCATCCCGAGATTGTGGAGGTCTACGGAGAGACCGTCGGTCTCCTCCTGGTTGCGGGAGGTTCACGTCCTGCAGCGCATGGAGGAGCTTAGAAATGACTCCCCCCAGCTAGCAACAAGACATCTACAGACTTGGGAGGACTGGATAGTCTTCTGCCAATCTGACCTATATCGATCCTCCTGTTGAAATACTCTAGTTATCTCCCCCTTCCATTGTGTTCCCTTGCGATCGCTTTTTGATCTGATGGAGATGGTGAACGATCACACCTGATTTTCCTCTTCGAGACCGACCAACCCCCCTCCCCCCTTCCCACTTGTTATTGTTCTCTTTTTACTTTCACATATGCTGAGTTTCAATTTGGCCTGACAACTGATAGTAGATATGCCTAGCTTTCAATATCTGTTGAGAGGTAGCGCTGAATGTTCGTATTAATGTACTGGACATGTGACTTTTCTCATACTAGGGTACTGCATTAGTGGTTACGCTCAGATTGATTGTACCTCAATGATTGTACACCTCTGTTTGAGTCTGTTCTACATGTGTTTGATTCTTGTCTTCTAATATATGTAACGCATTCTTGTTACATCTCGATGGAAAGTGAACACTGTCCTCGTCATATGCAATGTGCTTTTGTATATATTGTCATTCTCAATAAAGCACTTTGTTGAATTTGAAAATATTGTGAGGGAGAAATACCACTTAAAAGCCACATTTCTGTTCCAAAGGACCATAATTATAGCTGTATCTCACAGCAACATGACCTCAAAACCATTGACAATGCGAAAACTTCTTAAGATAAAGTGAGTAAATGGAATACGGTGTTGTCATGAAACCTTGCTGTCTTTTACAGTCTCCTCACAGAAAAACCCAAAGCAAAATGAACTTTTGGGGAAAATAGAATAAAAATTGCAGTAAGAAATGACATTTTAAAAAAAAGTTTTCAAGAGGACCATTTCTGTTTAAAAAGGAATGTGAAGTAGACTGGCAACTAATCGGTGACCTCGGCAATTGGAGCCACAACATCATCAGAGATCCATGCCTGATTCATCTTGATGAAAGTCAAACGATCCACATTATCTGTGGTAAGCCGGATGCGTTTGTTGTAATGACTCCTCCAGCTGTGCTGAAGGTCCGCTCAGATATGACGCTGGCTGCTGGGCAGGACAACCCCTCTCAGGCGGGGCAAGCGAGCCCGGGCCTTCACCCAAATTTTGGATACCCAGAAGTCTATTGGGTCCATAAAACAAACAAAAACATCGGTTTTTGTTACTCAGATAGTCGTGCACCATGATCTTAAGCTAGTCTCTGTGTGTTGGATGTGTGCCTGCATTACATGCGTTGGTGAGGTGGTAAATAAAGATTGCCAGAGGTCACCCATTAGGCTTCTGCCACCTTGCCCGCTGCTGCTGCTGCTGCAGCTACGCTACTTTGCACTCTACTGCTGGGCACGTCGCTGATGTTGTTCCACCGTGACATTTGGGGAACGTGAAGCAGACGCAACAGATGTCTCCATTGATCAATCAGCAAGGTCTCCATTTCCTTTCATTTTACTCTCTATTTGGGTGGGTGGAAGGAAAGTGCTGATTTTTGTTTTGTACCGGGGGTCCAGGAGGGTGGCCACCCAGTAACTGTTGTTCATTTTGATGGCCTTAATGCGGGAATCATGTTGGAAAGGGAAAAGGGGCATCCAAGCACTCATGTGAGAGATGGAGCCTTGATTTCCCAAGCCTCTGGGTCGAGGGGCACTAAGCAAACTGATCTTCCTCATCTTCCTCCTCCGCCTCAAATTCGCGCCAACCTCTTTCCAAGGCAGGGACGTTGGTAACTTCGGTGTCCAGGAACACCTCCTCCTCCCCCTCCACTTCCCCCGGCACAGCTACAACACAGCCCCGACTTGCCTGAGATGATGCACCCTGAGAGCTGATGCGCCCCCTTTGCACTAGCTCTGGACCCCGAACCACTGCCTAATGAAGACCGATGAAAATTGTGAAACTGTCGGGCCTTGGATTTGACGGAGAGAAAGGCCCCGTGTCCGCATCTGTGTCCGTCTCCTCCTCCGTCGCTGGCGGGACCTGTTGTTTCAGAGTGTCCAACGATCGTTCCAGAACTAAGATCACCACAATGCTCATGCTGACAAGGGCATTGTCCGCACTGACCATTTTGGTGGCTCTTCAAAACCGCAGGGATGGTGCAGGGCTCTTTCCCTGCCTCCACTCTCGGTGGTTTCAACACCCCGAGGTCCGCACCGCTGCTTGTCGGCCATGTGTCACTTCGTACTGCGTAATGGCCCTTTGCGCTGCTGCCACAATTTGCTGGAGCATGTGGAGGGTGGAATTCCACGTGTTGCCACGTAAAAATGAGCGGTTGACGGGGGGGCCCGAGGACCTGCAACGCAGCCGGGGCGGGACGAAGGGGGGCGACGGCAAAAGTGCGAGCTTGACCTGAGCCTTCCTCGCAGGATCCGACCCCAGCTCTTTAAAAAATTTCGGGCACGGGTTTCATAAAAGTGCCAGGAAAAGGGATGGGGCCCAGCCTCCCGTCTTAAGGGGGGCCAGCAGATTTTCCCCGTTATCGCACACCCCTTGCCGGGCACAAGGTTCTTGTCACCCCCCCCGCGCTGGGGTCTCGTTGCTTAGAGCCGTCCACAGCTCCTGACCTGTGTGTGGAGGGTCTCCAAGGCAGTTAATTTCAACACCCCTGGTGTTTTTGGGGCTGGATGCCCCCCAAGGACCTTTGGGGGAAAGAGCCCTGCACCATCCCTGCGTTTTGAAGGCGGGGCCCCGAGCCTGAGAGCTACCGTCCCCCCAAGACACCACCCACTCACCCGTGAGCTGTCACAGGATATGCGGCCTTGGCCGGCTTACGTCCATTGTCGGTGGTAGATGGATTTTTCCCGGCCCAAAAGTGCAGACAGGCTTGAAATTTTAGAGACATTGGCCCAGGGCGGGGGCTTTTTGGAAAGAAATCCCGCTGGGCTTTGGGTTTTGGGGGGGCAGGAAAGGGCCATGACGTGGGGGAAACCCCTCTGTGTCCACCGCAAAAGGCAACTTTCCAAGGGCCCCAAAGCCTGGCAATGCCGACATTGGGGTTTTTGGTTTTGGGGATGGTTTGGGTTTAAAGTGTTTTTTCTGCCCCCAAAACCCTTTGGAAGACAGAAGGCGGGGCCCCCTTGCGGGCCGCTGAAAGGCGGCAGTCAGTAATGGGGGAGGAGAAGGGGTAGGATGGGTCTTGTGGTGTTTGGGGGTATCGGGGACGGTGTACTGAAGGGAGGCTGATCCTGATTTGACTCTGAGAGCAGGGGGAGCTGGGGGGAACGTTGGTGGGGCGGGGGAGGAGGGGGAGACAGGGGTGTGCAGTGGTTTTGGGGCCCGGCGTCGGGCTGGCCTTTTTTGGGCCCAAATTTCCCCATTTCAACTCATTCATTCGCTGCATGGACTAGACATTTGGGGTGGTTTAAACCCCCTAAGGTTCTTGCCCCTATTAGGTTTACGGCAAAGGTGGATATGACATGCTGGGTGAATCAGAGGGTTGCTCAAAGAAGGCCCCGGCTTGAGAGGTCCTGGCCTTTTGACGGCGATAAGCGAGGAGGGGGTTTGGCTGACGGGCTGGCGGAATCATATCAGCGGGCTTCTGCGACCGCCCCCTCCCCTTTTTAGGCGGAAAACCCCTTGACACCTACCCCCCTGTTTCCTCCTGTCCCGTGATGAAGCGGCTCGAAGCAAATTCTGTGCAAAAAGCAGTTGGATCCGCAATGTCGTCATCTATAATCAACACAGGTGACTTCGTCTCCTGACTTCTGCATCCCGGAGATGGGGCTCAAGCAAGAGGGACTGCAAGGCGTCCCGCCCCCGGGTTTTTGCCCATTGAGGCTTCCCTTTTCCTCTTGATGGGATCAGTAATGGGCATCAGAGCAGAGAAATCATCCCCTTTGGCCTCTTGATCTTTTAAATCCTTCTGACCCCACCGCATTTTGTCATCAAAGAGGGGTCTTCAGAAAAGGTTACCCACGGGTGGGTCCCCGAGTTGACATTTGGGCTTTTCATTTTGGCGGATGTATGATGCTGATGACGAATTTGTGGCCGTGACGGGGGAGGTGGGGGTGACTGTGGAGCAGGTTGCTTTTTAACCCCTAAAGGACGATTGGCGACGCTGTTCGTTACTGAGTTTAAAGGGCCCCTCCCCGCGTGCGGGCCGAGGCCCCTGCAATCGATCGCTGGCAGGGTGTTGTCCCCAGACGGAAGAGCCCCTTCTTTCTTTAACTCTTCCATTCCTACCCCCCTCTTTGCCGTTCCCACCTGAATTTCGCTCCATGTTCAAAAATAAAAATTTTTGGAAGGTATGGAAAGTTTTTGGAAAATCTCTTTTAAAAGACGGCAAATCACTTTTTCTCAAATCCCTCAAATCAAACAAAAAATTTCTGGATTTAAATTTAAATGAAAGTAATCTACTGTATCAAAAAAACTTGACTGACCAAAAATGAAAAAAACACCTTCTGAAAAGTATACGGAATTAAAAAGGTATTTTTGGCCCTTTCAATTTTACTGTGGGGACTACAAAAATTTCTGTATCAAAATTTTAAAATGCAAAAATAGATCATCAACAAAACGGGCTGCGCCAAAATGAAAAAAAAAAACGTATTGTAAGATTGGTAATAAAAGGTTTTTTTTGGCACATAATTCCCCTGGGGGTGACTACTAAATTCTGTATTAAAATTTTAATGCAAATGATCTATCAAAAAAGGGCCTCGCCAAGTGAAAAAACACGATCTGTAATGTTTCGGATAAAAAAAGGTTTTTTTGGCACCTTAAAATTTCCCCTTGGTGACTCAAAATTGTGATTAAAATTTTAAATGAAAAGTAGATCTATCAACAAAGTGGCCCTGCCCAAAAGGGAAAAAACCTTTATCTAAAATGTATTCGGATAAAAAAGGTATTTTTGGCACCTTTCAATTCCCGTGGTGACTAAAAAAATTGTGTATTCACATTTAAGTGCAGGGTGCCTAAATGAAATAGCTGTAGTGCGCCAAAGTAAAAAAAACACGTATCGTAATTTTTTGGGATAAAAAAGGTTTTTTTTTGGCACCTATCAATTCCCCTGTGGTAACTACACAATTGCTGTATTCAAATTTTTAACTGCAAAGTAATCTATAACAAGCTGGCCTGCGGCCCAAAAGTAAAAAAAAAAAAAAAAAAAAACACGTACGAAATGTATTGGTAATAAAAGGTTTTTTGGCACCTTTCTTTTTCACCTGGGGTTTTCTAAAAAAATTGCGTATTCACTTTAAAAGTGAAAGGGTGCCTCAATGAAAAAAGCTGTAGTGCGCAAAAGGAAAAAAAAGTATCTGAATGTTTGGGATAAAAAAAAAAAGGTTTATTTTTTGGCACCTATAAAACCTGTCTGATAAAAAATTGCTGGTTTTAAATTTTAACTGCGGTGGCTCTATCACAAAGTTGGAATGGGCAAATTTAAAAAAAACACCTATCTGATATTTTATACTGATAATAAAGTGGAGTTTTGCACCTAAAAAAAGAGACTGCAGTTACTAGAAAAGATGTGTATCCTAAAATAAGTTCTGGCTGCCCAATACCCGGGAAAATTTATTTCAATAGAAAACTGTTTATAATAAAGCTATTGCAGTGCAATGTCTACACTA
This sequence comes from Phyllomedusa bahiana, assembly GCA_025379985.1. NCBI lineage: Eukaryota > Metazoa > Chordata > Amphibia > Anura > Hylidae > Phyllomedusa > Phyllomedusa bahiana. The sequence continues at coordinate 55,774 of JAODAL010012845.1, forward strand.
AGTTTGGTGAAACTTTATCCAGTATTCTTTATAGAGCTTGTCTGTGTTCGCCGGGGGGGCCCCCCCTCCGTTCCCCCCCGGGGACTTTACAGCGGTAGAATGCTCCTTTAAAATTCTCTACCTAACTATATAAAATCTTCCCAATCTCTAATCTAACAAAATTGTAAGGATCACAGCTAATAGTAGAGGTTTCTTGTGAAGAAATGGGACTAATTTCGCTGAGCTGTTTGGACACAGGCAGAGCGCCGTCCTTCTGCTCTGAGATGCTGAGAGACATGGGGGCTGAACAGGAAAGGGCTGTTCTATGTAAAACGATGGGTCATGTGATTTTTCCAGCCAAACGAAACCATACAAATCCCAGTCAAAACGTCGCACCACATCTCACCCTGCTCTATTCTGTAAGCTGATTTGCGGGCCCGCCAAAATGACGGGGAAGCGCCGAAAATGGCGCGATCTTAATAGATGATGCACAGATTTTAACCTAAATTATCGCATGATCTAAAAATTTTGATCAACATAAAAACTGTGCCGATTTCAACTTTGTCGATAATAATCGCTCAACACTAGTCTCGAACACTCATATAACATCATATAATGCAAAGGAATGAAACTAACAAAGAGCTCAATCTTGTTTGCAAATTCTCAATGCTTTATGAGCAAAGGGGACAGAGAACACCATGGGAAGGACAGGGCAGGAGCAAGACGGACGTACAAGGGGTAGTAGGAAGACAGACAACTTACAATACCCTTATCTGGAGTGCACAAGGCGGACGCCTAATTCACCGTCAGGAAAAACTTTCTTCTTTGATTGTCACACGCTTTGTATTATTCTTTTTTGTGACCCTGTCTGGCTTGTTGGTGGCTTGGAGTCCTCCAGCATCATTAGACTCAGTCTAAATAAAACCGCGAAATAGCAAAAGCTTTAATCAACAAGAGCCTGAACACATGCAGGACACAAGGCGGCATGTATATATGTATGGGGCTGTGCCAGTAGTCTGCCGTCCTTTCAGCCCAAAAACTGGCAACTCCGTGTGCTCGATGTATAAGCAGGTGCACTATAAAGTGCCCGCAGCACTTTGTAATGCGCCTGAGACTGGGGGGCATACTGGAGGCGTGTCGCACCACAACGTAGTATTTATCACATTTATGACTTTAGTACAGCAAAACCAGGCACATTACTGATAGGAATGTTCCTACTATCGTTTTTGACTTTAACTCAGGTTTCAGTCAAATTCGTAGTATCATTCTTAAACATTTACCTGTTCTTAAACAAGATCCTATTCTGGCAAATATATTGCAGAATGACTGCCGCATAGTTGCTAGAAGATCAAAAACATTAGGTAATGTGATCTCCCCCAATTTCAGTTATTTCACAACCCCAATACGGCCAACCTGGCTAACATACTAGGGTTTTTTCAAAAAGTGGGGGTACCCATGTAAAACATGTAAGTTTGCAGTTTCCTACACAAATTTTAAAAATGACACACAGACCTTTCAAATAAAACAATATATGAACTGTAATACAACGGGAGTCATATATATAATAAGATGTAGTCTGTGCAATTTAAACTATGTAGGCTGCACTTCTCGCAAATTTAGGACCCGAATATTGGAACATCTTAATGGCATTACGAACCCCTCAACACGTACCTTATCTGGAGCTTCCAAACACTTTGTGGAGTACCACAACTCTGATACACAGGGCTTTCAGTCGTTTGCAATAGAAAACGTCAGTTTAGGTACACGGGGAGGCAATTTTGAATATAAGTTAAAAGATCGAGAAGCCTTTTGGATCTATTTATTGAATTCCATAATTCCGTTTGGATGAAATGTACGCAGTGAGGTATTGTTTCATTATGAAAGGGGATTTGCCACCAGACCAAGTACTGACCTCCGTTCAGTATGAGAGCAAGATGTAAACAAATCACGCTGAGTCATGAAGCTGCAGGGGAGAGAGGGAGAGGGAAGGGGGGAGTGAGGAATCCAAGGGAGCGTCTCAAAACTTAAGTGACCTAATAAACCGTCCAACAGTGGATTCAATACAGCAAGACACAGAGCCTCAGACGGCACTGTCAGGAGAAACCTTATCTGCTAAGAAGCTAAATGTAATGTAAACAAATCACGAGCTGACAAGACGCACACAACACACACAGCCAGAGCACAGAGCCCTGCATAAGGGGATCCTGTGACATGTTCACCAAATAATCAAACTATAACTTGTGAATTCTGTATACAAAATAGAACACCTATTCTAAAACAGCAGATTGAAAGCTTCATCATCAGATAAAGCAGTGATCTAATAACACTACAGCTAGATATTCTGTATACAAAAGAAAACATATTGCTACCCGTGTGCCTTAAAAGACCATTCATTCTGCCTGTCATCAGATAAGAAATGATTCACGCAAGCGCTGCCTTTCAGCTCCTGGGTCTTGACTAGGGGAAGCTTTGTGGTAACCAAGGGGGGTTGAGAAATGCTATAGCTCTCAGAGTTTTCCCTTTTTTTAATCACATATATTTAGAAAAGTGATTAAATACCCATTTTGGAGGTTCCCACGTCAACATTACATGGTGGCAAAACCCCTTTAATGCCTGCTCTTTATAAAGTAATTGTATATTTGGGATTGTATGTCCAGTTTCATATTTCACCAATATATGCGTTATTCTCCTATATCATTGCATTTAGAGTATACCTTTGTTTTTAATTCTAGTCAGCCTTCTGTAGTGTTTTACTTTTTATACATAAGGTGTTATTAGTTCATGTTGCACATATATATATTTTTAAGCTTTCTATTTCCACCAAGTGGAGTGCTTTGCCGCTGGTGGTCCCATTGCTGCGCGCTGTTCACATTGGTCTCTCATATGACACATCTGGGCGTCGGCGTCTCGTGGAGGTGGGCGTGATCTAGAGAGTTCCGTTGTGAAGGTGCTGATGCCACACCTGTTCTAGGTGTGTATTCTGCCTATTTGCGTTGGAGCTCTTTGAGGCCTCCCGCCTCTGACGCGACTCGACGGTTATCCGCGTGACGTCATTTGTGACGTCGACGCTATCGCGATCTTTCCCGGATCTGTCAGTGATGTGGACTTTTGTGCGCATGCGCGTAGCTTTGGAGTTTCTGCCCGCGCCCGTGCATCTCCACAGGTGAGTAGCATGTCTGTATTTATTCAGGTATATAAACTAGCTTGTATTATGTATAGTTATGCTATGACTAAAGGTCGAGTATGACCTGAAACGCGTCAGCATTGCTGCTGCCAATTTTCCTGTCACCACGTTTTAATCTTGTTAATAAAGACCTCCAGTTTTTCACGGATTTTGGAGGCAAATCTCCCTCTTTCTTCATTATGGATTCAAGCTTCCAGAAAGCAGCCGTGCAGCCCTATTATTAAGGAGCGGTGAGCTGGCAAATTTCTTGTTTGTTTTACATTACTGCTGGAACAGGTAGAGCACTTTAAAAGTGGTTTACCTGAGTCTGAATTGTTGCTTTGTAGCTAGAAAGCGCTATTTCTATGACCTGCAGTAGGACAGGTTCATTGTTTCAGGCGCATTCTACGCTACTAATGCGTGCAATAAATTTGGCACCTGGGAGTAGTCGCCTGTAGTTAACAATTGTTTGCTCCAATCTAGTTCTCTGGATGATTGTCTCATGTGCCCCATTAGTCCACCCACTACAGGAGGGTAGGCCTTGCAGTTGGTTCCAAGACAACCAGACAATCCTTACCACTGCTCAGTTGGTTCCCATGATAGATTTCCTCTTTTCCACTTATGGGCCACATGTATGAAATGGTTTTGGTCTAAAACTCACTTTTTTCCCCATAGAAATCTATGGGGAAAAAAGTGAGTTTTAGACCAAAACCATTTCATACATGTGGCCCATAAGTGGAAAAGAGGAAATCTATCATGGGAACCAACTGAGCAGTGTAGCGTAGAACGCGCCTGAATCGATGAACCTGTTCTACTGCAGGTCATAAATTTAACGCTTTCTAGCTACAAAGCAACAATTCAGACTCAGGTAAACCACTTTTAAAGTGGTTCCCCATAGAAATCTATGGGGAAAAAAGTGAGTTTTAGACCAAAACCATTTCATACATGTGGCCCACTGGTTGATATCACAGCAGCTGTACACAAGCCTAGAGCTCTGTTCTACACAATGCATGTTCCCCTGGCACTACATGAGGTCACTACCACGCTCCATGTCACTTCTTTCTAATGTACCCTCCTACTAGACACCTCAGGGTGCAGTGTTCAGCTCCACAATATGGCTCCTAAATCATGGTCTAACCAGGCTTGGACTCGCACTACTGAAAATAATAGCTGGGGAAACTGTCTTCCCAGTAATCAGTGGCAGGATTGGGCACCTCTACCGGGTACAGCAGCCCGCTGAGCATCAGCAAATACAAGAAGGAATACACAACCATATGGAGGATGAGGGTATAAGGCTATGTCAGGAAAAAAAGAGAAAAACAGAGGGGGCGCACAATAGTGAAAGTACGTTATGGAAAACAGTACAGTGTGATCAATGGCAGTTACGCTCACCTTGCAGAGTTGTGCTACTAGTATAGAGTTTTAGATTTAAGATCGGCGTGAAAAAATGCTGGTTCATGAAGTCCTTAACCAGAATTTTTTCACACGGTGGAGCCAGTGTCAAATTGAAGAAGGTCAGATTCCAGCAACACCAGTCACCTAGACTGCTTAGAGTCCTGAGCAGCAGAAGAGTGTCAGGTCTGCTTTAAGATGCTGTATTAAAGTAATAAACATTTCTAAAAGTAAAACTCCCCAAAGGGTAATACACCCGCTTTTTGAAAAAAGCTGTGTTTAAGGGAAAGGCTTGAGATTCCTTACTCAAGATTTATTTTCTTTTCTTACTCATCATACCGAAAGCTGAGACAATTTGGTAATTACTGCCTGATGCTGGTAAAACCCATCATGTTTAATGGTTTGTACCCAGGCTCCGACTCGCCCACTGGAGAGTAGAAAAACTCCCCAAATAACCCCTTTTGGGGCCAGGGCCGGCCTGGGGGGTTTTTTTTGGGCCCTATGCCCAAAACACAGCAATGTTTAAAAATGGCGTCCCTGGTTCTTGGGGAAGATTTGGTTGCTAAAAACCCGGGGCCCTAGTTTTTTTGGAATTGCCTTTTGGCCCAAGTACTTTAAAATTGAAAAGGGAATCCACCCCCGTCATCCCCTGGAATAGTGACAGGGTTTTTAGAATCCAGCGTTTTTTAAAAAACCGATCGAAAAAAAACCCTTGTGCTGTATAAAATATAAAAAAGGATTTTTTTCAAAAAAAATTTTTAAAAAAACCCTTTTTGTATAAACAGAAAAATTAAACAAGGGAAAATGATAAATGGGGGTGAGCAAAGGTAAAGTGCAAAAAATAAACATTTAAAGGTATTATCTTTTAAGGCTTTGGCAGAAAACCAACAAGAACTAAAAAAACATCAACAGGGGAAGTGGGGGAAAAAAATTCCCAAACCGGGAAGCCTTGGGAGGGCTATCATGGGGTGCCAATTTTCAGGGAGGAAGGGTCCCCAACCCCACGCCCCGGGAAAAACCCCCCCCACGGGGAAACCCAGTGGGCGGGCCCCAATTCCCGGGGTTTTAAAAAGCTTATGTATCGGGGGGGCACCCAAAAAAAGGTACTTAGCATGTGGGATCTAAAAAGGGGGGCGAAATAATCAATTTAAATTAAAAAACTAACTAAAAGGGGGGAAGGAAAAGATAGGGGGAAAAAAGAGCAAAAACAGAAAAAAAAAAAAACCGGGGGGGGGGGGGGGGGGGGGGGGGGGGGGGGGGGGGGGGGGGGAGGGGGGGGGGGTCCTGGGGGGGGGGGGGGGGGGGGGGGGGGGGGGGGGGGGGGGGGGGGGGGGGGTTTGGGGGGGGGGGGGGGGGAAAACAGTAGTATGAATTGTGGGGAAATCCCGGGCCCACGCCGCCCCACCCCACAGCCCCAAGAAGAGAAACCCGAGGAGGAAAAAAAACCCAGACCCACCAGAAAGGGAAACCCAATTTTCCCCGGGCCCCTTTCCCAAATCTAGGTCAGGGGCCCTAAAGAGTTTTTTGAAGTCAGGGGCCCTTTTGGTAAAGCCCCCAAAAGGGGACCCCAGGTCGAGACCCAATTTCTGAAAGGGGTTTGGGCCTCTTTTGCTATCGCTCCTCCATGCGGGGGGGTAAAGAGCCCAATCCTCACCCCACTCCCCCAGGGAAGGGGGGGTGGTTTTTTTCCCCCACTCCGAGGGTAAGGGTTTTTTGGGGTGCTTGAAGAATGCCCTGAGCAAGGACCGTTTATGTCCCCCCGGTGTAGAAGGGAGCATTTGAAAACCAGGTTGCCTGGGGGGTATTGGGAAATTGGAGAGCCCAGAAAATTTCCCGAGAATAGCCCCAGTACCCTACAAAAAAAATCTTGCAAAACATCACAGCCCCACCAAATTTGGGACATTGTCCCCACTTCATTGTTGCACCTCCCAGCAGGTATCGGGGGTCCCCGGAAACCATTTTGTGCAGGAGGACGGGGGACCCTGTACCATCTAGAGGCACCTTGTAATTCGTCTGGGGGCCCTTTAAAAAGCAAATGACCCCCTTATGCTGGGGAATAAAAATTTCCGCCTTTGGGGGCTTTGAAAAAGATTTTTGAAGTTCTGTTTTCCCAGGCTTACAAAAGGATGGCGGGCCCCTTGGGGGGAAGGGGAAAGAGGAGAAAAAGAAATTTGGGGTAGAGTAAAGGAGTTTAGGTGCCTGGGGCCGTCGGGCGGGGCCCAAAATTTTCTTTAAAAGGGGGGAAAAGGGCCCTTGTGAGGTCAATTGTTCTAGAAATGGAGGAAAAGAAGTGGCGCAATTGCATTATTCTTTGTTATTTTTGGGGAAGTGGGAGGGAGGTTAAAAAGGTTTCTTTCAGTGGGGCCGCGTACTCCCCCAATTTTGAATACCCCTTAGCCTGAAAGGGGGGAAATTTTTTAAAGTCCGCCCCAGAAAGGAAAGTACCAGACCACCCAGGGGGGAACACGGGTTATCTGTGTAGGGAAAAAAGGGGCCCCGAAGGTCTATTTAACATTTCAGGGGTTTTTACTTTTTAAAATGGTTTTTAGGGTGTGGAGGGAAAAAAAGGGAAAATTTTCCCGGGCAAACAGAGTGGATTAAACCCGACCAGGGGAGGGGGGCCCAGGGAACAGGGGCATAGCCCCACGAGCAAAAATCTGGCCCCAAAAAAAAAATTTACTATGGGAGCCGTGGGGCCCAAACTAAGGGTCTAGGGGGTGGGCGGCACCCAAATTTGAAAAATCTGCAATCGGGAAAGGGGCCCCCCTCCCCCAGCACCCTTTTGGATCGGGAGGGGAAAAACCCCTTGCGAATTGGGCGGGCGGCCTGGAGAAACCAAATAAATTCATTTAAAGCTTTTTTTGGGTTTTAAATCCAGTTTTTGAAAGCGGGGAAGTTTTGGGGAGATTTTGGAAAACCGGGTAGAAAATTTTGGGGGAGGGGGGGCCATCTTAAGATTTTCCCAACCTGCAAACCAGGGGGAAAAAAGCCCTTTAAACGATTCCATTTCCCCCAAAACAATAATGACACCTTCAAACCTTTAAAGGGGACAAAAATTGGGCGTAAAAAATTTTTGGGGGATATTTCAGCTGGTAGGGGGCGTCCCCAAGTATAAATCCCTCTAGTGGGCCGGGGAGAGAAAGGGAAAACCCTGTCCCTGGGAGAGCCCAGAGTCAGGGGATCAAAGGGAACATTCAGCGCTTCGGTTTTTGGGAGAAATTTAATTTGTAGTTGGACCCTGCCCAAAAGCGGGGCCCGTTTCAAAAACATCAGAGAGGGAAGAAAAGGGTTGCGCGGTTCGCAGAGATATATCAAAAGATCATTCCCAAATTTGCGGGAGCATTTAATTTCGTACCCCACCAAAGCAGTTTTCCTTTTTGATATCCGGTTTGGATCTAATGGAATTCAGCAACTGCTCCTTTCACTAGAAATTTTAATAGGGGGGAGACGGGGGCACCCCCGCCCTGACCGTTTTTTTTTAAACAAAGGACTTGAGGGGAAAACCCTTTCCACCCAAACCCCCTGGCCGAGGGGGTCCTGGTATAAAGACATTATCTTGGCTGAAAAGACGGGCCCCCCCAGCATACTTTTAAATTTGACTTTAAAAGATCCCCATGAAAACCCGTCAAACGCTTTCCCCGGGTCTAAGAAAGGACCATAAAGGGGGAACTCCCGGGAGCGGGGCATGATGGTTTAAATGAAAAAGGGTCTTAAGAGTATTTTTCCCGGGCCCCTCCCCCCGGGGACAAAACCCCCACCTGGGGGGGTGGCCCAAAAGGAAGGTAGATGGGCGTTGAGGCGGTTTTTCCCAATAATTGGCAAAAAATTTTGGATCCACTTTTTTAAAAAAGGGAAAAGGGTTAAAACCCCTACCCATAAGGGGGTTTCCTTCCCGGGTTGGGAATCACGGCTAATCCCTTTCTCATTGAGTCTTTTGGGGGAAGGGCGAGAGGGTGAATTTGATTTTGAAACCCCTGTAGCATAAGAGGGTTAAGAGAGGGGGCTGGGGACTTTAAAGGAATTTAGCAGGGGAAACCCATCGGGCCCTTTGGGTTTTTTCCCCCCCTGGGGGGTTTCCCCCCCCACATTCAAAGTTCCTCCCCGGTGAAAGGGGGGTTTCTAAGTCGTTAGCCCCCCTAAAATAGTAAAGGGTGCTTGGAAGAGGGGGGGAAAGCGAACGGGGGGGTTGAGGGGGAAAATGGGGGGGGCCAGGGGGCCTTTGGTAAAAATAATATTTAGGAGGGGGAATTTCCCTTTAAACTTTTGTTTTTGGGTTGTAGGGGCCCGGGGCCCCGGGGGGGTTTTTGATGCTCGGGAAAGGGAAGGAAAAATGAAAAGGGGGGTCCTCGCCGTTTTCCCGCAAGAAAGGGTAACCATTTTTAATTCCCAAAAACTGGGAGAGTTTACTTCGGGGGGTTTTGAATTAACCCTGCTCCAAAAGGAGTCAAAAAGTAAAAACGGACTTCAAGCCTGGCCAGAAGAGTTCTTTAAAGAAGGGAAGGTAAAGGAGCCTGTTTTAAAGTAACCCCCAGGGAGGAACCCTCTGGGGGCACCCCCGCGAAGCCAGAGAACATCTTTTTAAGTCTACTGCCGTGTTTGAAAAAGGAAAACCGGGGCTAACACACTTTTTAAGGCCCCCCATTTGCACTATGGGATTTTGTGGAGTCCCCTAAACATGGAAAAGGATGAAATTGCTCAATGGTCCCCCCGCAATAAACCAAGCAGACAGAATCTGATAACGGGGTTTTCCCTTTTAAAACCTCCAATTCTGCCGGGTCGGGCAGGAGGGGAGACGGAGCTTCAAAAAGATTGGAGCGTGGTCGGACCAGAGAACATTTCCAAAAATTTTTAGTTCCAGCCAGGGGAGAGCGCTGTGCTGCAGGGGGATATAGTCAATTCTACTTTGGTGTTGGGAGGGTGGGGAAAAAGAACAAAAATTCCTTGCCCAAAGGGGTTTTTGAATTCTCCGAAAAATCGAAAAGTTAAAACCCTCAAAGGGTTTTTTTAAACCTTTTGATGGCTGAATAGGAAATTTTTAGGATGGGCCCGGGGAGTTATCTATGGAGGGGTAAAGGGTTAAGGGTTTTGAAACCCCCGCAAATAAAAAAATTTGTGCCTTTGGCAGGGAAATCCCGGGTCCAAAACCTTCCAGTAAGAAGGGAACCGGGTTTTGGTTCGGGGGTGACTTTTTACGGGGGAACAATTGCCCCCGAATGAGAACTGAGAAATTATATATCTGGCCTTTTTAAATAAATCACACAGTTCACCCCCCCGTGGGGGGAAAGGATTTGGGGAGGGCTATGCAACACCTTTTCTTTTTGACCAGAAAAGTTAGCACAGTCCCATGGGGAAAGTACGGTTTCTAAAAAACCCGGGGGCGATTCAGCCTTAAAGTTTTTTTTCCCTCAAAAAACAAAATTTTGGGATATGCTTGCGGTGGAATTTGAAAGGGGGATTTGAGTCCCGGGTTTCGGGGGGATATTGAGGCCTTTGACTTTAAAAAGGAGGCCACCCCCGAGGTTTCTCCCATAAAGCCCCAGGGGTGGGAAAACAAGGGACCGGGCCCCCCCCCACAAAAAAAAAAAAAAAAAAAAAAAAAGGGGGGGGGAAAAAAGGGCAGGAAACTAAGGGGAAAATCTAAAGGGAGGAAAGAACACCCTGCGGAAATACTCTAAAAAAAAAGGGGGTATGCCCCAAACAACCCAAAGGGGGTTCCCAGTCAGAGAGGGAAAAGGGGAAAAAAAAGGGAACAAAGGGAAAAAAGAGGAGGGGGGGGACCGGGAAGCTCCTAAACCAAATGGGGTTTGCGCAGAAAACTGGCAGGTCGAAAGCTAGCACCCGGTCTAAAAAAGAATACGTGGGGGAAAATACATTTAATATCCCGGCCCAATTTGAGAAAAACTATGAAAAAAAAACAGGTTTTAAAAAAAAAACAAAAGCTGGGTAAGACAACTGGGGAAAAGAGGAAGAAAATGAAGCCGCCATTGCGGGACTGAGGTAACCCCCTTTGGGGCGGGGAGAGTGGGGGGGCAGTAGGGGCCCCTTTTCAAAGGGAGGTTTTGTGCTTTTAAAAGGGGCTTTCCCCCCCCTGCCTTCTAGGGGGAAGACCGGATGAATCTTTATGATGAGTGCTGGGGTGGTACCATCAGGAGGCTTCCCCAGGCAAAGGGGGAAAAGATGGAAGGCCAATCTGGTAGGGTATTGTCCGGCAGTTGCAAAACACGGAGAAAGGCAGGAAGGTCCTCTGGGGACCGCAGAAATGTGGGTTCTTCCCCTTGGCGGACAATGAGAGGAAAAAAGGGGGGAAAACCCCAAACTATACCCGAATGTTTTTTCCCCTTTAGGATGTTTAGGGGCGGTTTTTAGTGTTGGGACTTGGGCCAGTGTATTTAAAGGGAAGATTTTGGGAAGATTGTAAGGGAGACCCCTGGGGAAACAGGACGGGCCTCCGCGGAGGCGTCCATAATCTCCTTTTTTTGAGACCGAAAGAAGTGAATGCGGGATAACACATCTCGGGGGTGTTGAGGGTCATTGCTTGCCGGGCGTTTAAACCCTATGCACTCTGGGGCCAATTCGATATAAGTGTCCAAGGGGCCGATCCAAAATTTCCCTTGAAGATGGCAGAGATTTTGGGGGGGATAGGTTCAGCTGTCAAAAGTTTTCCGGGGGAACCCCGGGGTTCGAAAGGTTTTTTTCTGGGGGCCTCTGTTTTTAATTTTCGTCCAGATTTTTGTTTTAGGTGGAATAATTGAGCGAGTGGCGTTTTTTAACTGTAGATTGCAAAGTTTGAGAGGGAGGATGCAGAGGTGGGCTTGGGCCTGTTGTATATTTTCCACCTTGGTAAGAGTGACGAGACCCCCATTTCGGGGACGGGAGCTTTTGCCCCCACTCGTCCACCCGCCCAGACGTCATAGCTGAATATCCTGGCGAGTTGGTAGGTGTTGAATAGGGGCTGATGTCTGCAAAAGTGACAATTTTTATGCCCCGAAGAAGCTGTTTGGGGGCCAAAGGTTTTGGGAGAGTGGGGCCGCAGAGGGGAGAGTTTCCCCGGGGCCTCGGGGGAGTTTATTTATGACGGAGGGCAAGAGGAGGCGGGCCCCTCCAAAAGGAGCTAGTAAGGAATCAGGGGCCCCGGGGAATATGGGGGGTTTTTTATATTTCTGGAACAGCCGAGGAGTCAGAGGAAAGGTTTAGGGCCGCTTTGGTGGCGGAAGTATGAGTTTTCGTGGGGAGGGTGAGCAAAGGGCCCCGACCAGAAGGGATCAAGCCAGAAAGAGCCGGGGGCGACCAGGCAGGAGATCGGCCCCGGGGTCCCTTTTTCTTGGGGGCCATGGGTCCGTCCTTGTGGGGTCCCCGGAGGAGGGTAAAGACCACAATTTGGGGCCCCCCAGGGCCATGAGGAGAAAATCTGGTGCAAGCTGGGCGGGGCCGGGGGGCGGGCCCCCTCAAAGAGGGTGACCAATTTTAGTGCTTGGGGGGGCAGATGCCAGAAAAGGGCCCTTTTTAGGCCAAAACATCCCGGGGGAGCCCCGGGGGGGGGTCCCGGGTCTGTGCTAAAAGGCCCGTGGGGGGCCCTTGTGGCCAGGGCACAGGGGGGAATAAAGTTCCTGCAAAACCAAAAAGGGCCAAGGGGGTGGGTGAGCCCGGGTTTCCCTAAGCCCCCCAACCAGGTTTCCAAATTTCAGCCCCAGGTGGGCCCTTCCCGTGGGCCAGAGATGGAGAGGGGCAGGGGGGGGGGGGGAAAAAAGGGTTTTGGCAGTTCCCGGGGGCCCAGCGTAGCCCCCCCCCCCCGGGACCCCGGGCTCTTTATAAGAGCCCGGCGATTCAGTCCCTCTTTTTCGGGGCCCTTTGGGTTTGGAGTCCGGCGGGGCTGCAGGGTCCGTCGCCCTCAGGGGGCGTTCCCCGGGGAAAAATTTTCGGGCGTTGAGTTGGGCGCCGGGGCAGCGGCCCGGGGCCAACGGGTCCCCGGGCAATCGTGAGTTGTGATGGAAAAAGGTTTATCCCTCTGAGGCAGGGGCCCCGCCCGGGCCCGGGGCCACCACCCTGTTTCCGGAGCGTCCCGGGGTGTCCTCTGAAACCAGGAGGGTCCGTCAAATGAAAAGGGGAAAAATGCGGGCTCCGCCTTTGGGGGTCCGGTCCCGGCGAAAAAGGGGGCTGGTGCAAAGGGAGTTTAGACGGGGCCCGCCGCGCCAGGGAAAGGGAAATTTCCCCCTGGGGGGCGATGAATCCATGTGGCCCGGGGTGCCTGCGGTTCTTCTCCAAGGGCCCCTGGGACCCGACAGCGGGGAGGGGCCCTGGGGCCCGCGGGAAAGGGAGCATCGCTTTACCGGGGGCGAAAGCAGGTGAGGAGTTCACCCCGGGGCCCCCAACCCCCCCCCCCTTTTCCCCGGGGGGCTGGATCGGGTATTAGGGAGGCCGGCGTCGGGGGCGGCTGCCCAGGAGGGTTGTAAGGGCCATGAGGGTCAGGGGGGGCCCTCTTTTCGGGGGAACCCGTGGCCGGTGTTTCCTTTAAAACAAATTTAAAACCCCCCCAAAAGCGGACAAAATTTTTCCCGGGGGATGTACCCTGGCTAGGCTCCGGGGTGTAGCGGGGGACCTTTTTTTCCCCTTTTTTGGAGGTTTCCCCCTTCTGAAATCAGGGAAAAGGGCCCGGGTATGGAGGCTAAAGTGCCCGGGGCCTGCAAGGTTCTGCCCCACCCCAGCCCTGTCCCCGCCACGCCCCCAGAGAGATTTTTTTTTTCTGGGCTGTGCAGCACAGCTACCATCGGATTTTTGGGGGATTTAAAAGGAGTTTAGAAAAGGGTGAGAATACCGGCTGTAACTAGGGTTTATAAACAGAAAATAAGAAGAAAAGGGAAAACGGAACCCGGGGCTGTGGCAGAAACCCCCTCAATGAGGAATTTTAATATAGTTTTAAAATTTAAAAATATTTATTTTGCAAATAAAATATGTAAATGAGTGTTAACCTTCACACCATTTAAAAGCATATAAAAACACAATGACGCGTTTCACGCCGATACCGACACTTCCTCAGAAATGTGTTTACAGTCAAAGCTGGAAAAAGTTTTATATTTAAAAAAAAAACCAATCACCCCTAAATGACAAAATACATGATAAAACATATTTCCATTGCCCATTGGGGTTTTCCTTTTCCACGAGCGCCAGATCCAGTTTTCTTTTCTTCTTACTTCTGATCCCCAACATTTTTTCCCCTTTTTGGGTTTAGGGTTTTTTTAATGGGGAAAAAGTATTTTTATTTTCCAATTCCCCGTCGGGGGTTTTGGGAGGGCTGGAATTTTGGGCCACCCGGGGAAAGGTGGGGGGTCTGGAGCCCCGGTCCAAGATGGCAGCTGATTCCTATGCCCCCCTGGCTCCTTTCCAGGAAAGTGAAAAAGGCCCTTTTGATACAGGATTTTGTTCATCCCTAATTGCTGTGTCTAACATCTCGTGGGGCACATAATATGTGGTAGCGGTCTGGATGTGGCCTGCAGGCCTTGAGTATGACATGTGGTGTAATGTGAGAAACTTCTATACTTGCCTCATAAGTAGAGACCATGACGAGCAGTAACATTTGTGTCATGTGTAACCTCCCAGGAATGCTTAGCTTCACCAACCAGTTTCAGATCTACATGTCATAGATTAAGAAGTCAACCTGTTCCCGCGAAACATGACAAAACGGCGGCAGCAGAGCGGGATAGAAAGGGGCAAAATAGAGCAAAGCTGCTTTACCCTGGACAAGGCAAAGATGCAGGACAGACAAGTGTCTGGGGAAGGTCTGACTGATCCAGCAGTGTCTTTACATAATTATTGGTCAGATTCCATTTTTACCCGTCCTTTACTTTAAGTTCATTGGAGATTTCTTATGTTTTAAATAAAGTTTTACCAATATTTCTCACAGGAAATTTCCAGCACAATATTTAAACCAAAAAAAAAAAATTGAGAGAAAAAAAAAATTGAGAAAAAAAAAAATCTTCATCTATGTAACAGTTTTGCAATTTCACCATTCTAATGATCTCTGCTTCCTTTCAGCGAATGAAAATACAAGTTATAGAGAGCGTTGCTTCCGTCAGCCAATGGAAATGCCAGTTATAGAGAGAGCTGCTTCCGTTCAGCCAATGGAAATGCCAGTTATAGAGAGAGCCGCTTCCTGTCAGCCACTGGAAATGCCAGTTATAGAGAGCGTTGCTTCCTGTCAGCCACTGGAAATGCCAGTTATAGAGAGAGCTGCTTCCTGTCAGCCAATGGAAATGCCAGTTATAGAGAGAGCTGCTTCCTGTCAGCCAATGGAAATGCCAGTTATAGAGAGAGCTGCTTCCTGTCAGCCAATGGAAATACCAGTTATAGAGAGAGCTGCTTCCTGTCAGCCAATGAAAATACCAGTTATAGAGAGCGTTGCTTCGTGTCAGCCAATGGAAATGCTAGTTATAGAGAGAGCTGCTTCCTGTCAGCCAATGAAAATACCAGTTATAGAGAGCGATGCTTCGTGTCAGCCAATGGAAATGCAAGTTATAGAGAGAGCTGCTTCCTGTCAGCCAATGGAAATGCCAGTTATAGAGAGAGCTGCTTCCTGTCCCATGAAACCATTATAGAGAGATGCGCTTCTGTCACCATAAAATACATATAGAGAGCGTTGCTTCTGTCAGCCAATGGAAATGCCAGTTATAGAGAGAGCTGCTTCCTGTCAGCCAATGGAAATGCCAGTTATAGAGAGAGCTGCTTCCTGTCAGCCAATGGAAATGCCAGTTATAGAGAGAGCTGCTTCCTGTCAGTTAATGAAAATGACATTTTAATAATAATAATAATCTTTATTTATATAGCGACAACATATTCCACAGCACTTTACAATTTAGAGGTTATAAGTACAGAGGAAACCAAACATTACACAGTAAAAAGCTACTTACAGATCAGACACAAGGTGTGAGGGCCCTGTTCCCAAGAGCTTACAATCTATTGGGGTGTGTTGGTGAGAAGTGCATGGTTTACAAACGATCCAGCCATTTTAAACATCTCTGACTCCTGGAAATGAATAGAATCACTCTTCTAGCTGGTGACGTTTTTACAGTGTAAAAGTCTAAGGATGTTTCCATGGGTTTAACTATAGACATAGCAGCCATATACAGGCAGTCCCCGACTGTTCCGACTTACATCTGTCCCCTAGTTACAAACAGAGGCTTATGGGGCATGCTGGCACTTGTAGTTCTATGTTCCACAGCAGAAAGTAGCTGTGGAATGACAAGTTCCAGCATGCCACAGCAGCACATGAGGTGAAAATGAGGTAAAATCTTCTGAACAGGGGCACAGACAGCAAAACAAATGGAAAAACCTCTCTCTTCACGATCCAAAAATGTTGTGCTGGAATTACATTTAATAAAAATACCTGTTCCGACTTACATACAAATTCAACTTAAGAACAAACCTACAGTCCCTGTCTTGTTTGTAACCCGGGGACTGTCTGTATATGGAGCCCATGCAGGTGCAGGAACATTGTATATTTGTGTAAGGAAAAAAAAATGGAATCTTTTCACTATCACTGCTATGTGAGTCCCCTGATATATGGCGGTATTATTTATACCTTAATTAACACTTGTTTGGTACCATGATAAAAAATCACTAGTTGTGCCATGGGGTCAATATGACCCCACCACCAAATGTTGTATTTCCATACATCAGCATGTTCCGCATTGTTTACTATCCTAGCTTCTGTGAGACAATGTTCCCAGTCAGCGTCCTCCTTATACACTTATCCTTCCCAATGAACTCTTCTATAATCTTCAACACTTTCACTAGCACTTTGTTCACTTTCATAAGTCACAGCTTTGTCGTCTTCAGTATCATTTTGTGTCCAACCTGTGTCCTCCTCATCACTTTCTGTAGCACCACGCTCTAGAGCAGCAGTTACTTCAGCCTCAGCCCTCAGTTTTATCTTCTTTGCCGTATTTGTGTCCTAAAATAAAATAAAAATGAATTATTGGCTTATTACACAAACAGTATCATGGGGTGACCGCACCGTCATTTATGATTATATAGCTATAAACAAGTAAAACTGAAAATAGCATGTGCAATATGTTAGTTGAACCTTCATAGGAAGATACATAAGATGCCAAAATTGTGTGGAACAACACGTGTAGGCAGCTACATCTGCAATCTGCATGGGGTCACATTGACCCCATGGTGCTAGGCAAGAGTTAATGGTGCTTCTGCTCCCATTTAAGTTTCCTATCATTAGGTGTTGGGGACCCATCTCATTGTGCTATGGACCCTGTGATTTCTAGTAATGCTCCCAGGTGGTCCATATTATGGTGGTCTATATTATGGCCCGATTAATCAAGCTCCACTGCTCATGGTGGCATTTGGATGGCCTGACAACCGAACCTTGTGACCGCCAAAATCTTAATATCCATTATAAAATGATGAGCTTGCTTACCACCACTGGTGCATGAATTCACAATCTTGTGGCCTAGATGAGTTGGTGCACTGGACTCAATGGAGGCAATGGACCAATCCAAGAAAAAGACAAAAGCTTTTATCCAGCACATAAAATATTTGGGGTAAATTTACATAATTGATATTCATCAAAAAAGCTGCAACCACACAGCCTCTGTTCCTTCTGACGCGTTTAGAGCCACCGGGGCTCGAAACGTGTCAGAAGGCACAGAGGCTTTTTTTTACTGCATATCAATTAAATATGTGATTTTACCCCAGATATAGTTTTTCAAGTTGGGTGCTGGATACAAACCTTTGAGTGTCTAGCGCTGTAATTAGATTTCTTTATGTGGGGGCAAATATGTGGTCACTGTCAATTTTTGAGCTTTGTATGGGGCTATTAGCAGTAATTGTATGATGGTAGCGTCTCTTTAGTACCTACAATGCTGTTAGCGGTGGCTGCAATTAGCAGCTGACTCCAGCCTTCTACGTAGCTGACTTACTGAGTAAGCCCACTACATAGGAACTTATCAATACTATGACGTACCCATACATTATGTGTCATTGAGTTTTTGAGTGATAATTTTAGGGTTACAAGGTCTGAAGCGCCCCCAGTGATGGACTGCAATACTGTAGGTCCACCCCACATATTTACAGGACCTGTGTAGTATACTGCTGAAAATACTTGGGGCGATTTGTGGACAATAGGCTTAACCCCTTAAGCCGAACGCCTGAAAAGTACTTCATGACCAGAACATGTTTTTTGCCTCCTTGCGTTTCAACAGTTGTAACTTTTTTATTTTTTCAATGGCGCAGTTGTGTGAGGCCTCGTTTTATTTGAGACGAGTTGTACTTTATGGGGCAATAGTTTAAGTTCACTTATAAATAATTATAAAAAATTTTTCAATTTTTTATTTATTTTTTTTTTACAACATTCACATTTCACACTTAATAACTTGTTACATTAATTCTACAGGTTATTACGGTTGTATGGATACCTAAAAGGTGCAGTTTTTTTTTTTTTTTTTTTTTACACTTAGTAATGTATTAGCATATTCAGATATGTTAATACATTGTAATCTGTGTCAGTCTGACACAGGCAGTGATCAGGGCAGCATACAGTCTGCCCTGATCGCTGGCTTCTAACACAGACAGCCCTGGGGCTATTCTAGGTCTCCAGGGCTGACTGTGCAGCCGTTCCCCGGGCTCTGTTGGGTCACTGTGTGTTCCCGATCACCCGACAGAGCAGGGAAACCCTTTGATTGCACCGCGGTGACGAACTGCAGCAATCAAAGGGTTAAAGCATCAGGGAGCGGAGTTTCCCCCGCTCCCCGGTGCTGGCAGGAGCTGCGCTGGGATCAGGGCTGTGTAGTACAGCCCCGATCACAGCACTGCTGCGGCGCCGGGCGCCACAATCTCCGATGTCTGCAGACAAACGACCTGCACCAGCAAGCATCCAAAGACGGTGGGCAGTCGTTAAGGAGTTAAATATAGTGACCAATGTCAGGCAGCTGCTGCCAAAGCAAATAATATTATGGGATGCATCAAAAGAGGACATTGACTGGGTGCAGGAGAGGGCAATAAAGGTAATTAACCCCTTAACGACCCTGGACGTATGAGTACGTCCCAGGGCCACTAAGGGGCCCCGCGACCCACCCGCACAGCCACCGGGTGTTAGCGGCTGATCACCGCTAACAGCCGGCAGTAACAGCGCCAGCGGGTGGCGTCGCCCGCCCACGCTGTTTAACCCGTCAGACACCGCGGCAAAGATGGCCGCGGCGTCTGAATGAATGACGATCGGTGCCGCGCAGATCGTCAGGGTCATCGGCATCGCCTCAGCATAGCTGCAGCGATCCAACACCCGGACACGGCAGTGGGGAGCTCTGTGAATGCTCCCGTCACTGCCATGTCCCGGTTTGCCCCACTTCCGGCCGGAGACAGGAAGTGGGGAAACCGCCATCTTGGTACAGTCTAATGCATTGTCTGTGCATTGCATTAGACAGTATTAACAATCGCGCCCCCTAGTGGTCAAGCACCATAGGGGGACTCAATATTACAGTGAAAAAAATAAATAAATAAAGTTTTAAAGTATAAAAAAAAGTATTAAAAGTTCAAATCACCTCCCTTTCCCCATTTTACAAATAAAATCATTAAAATAATAAAAAAGTTACGCATATTTGGTATTGCCACGTACGAAAAAGTCCGATCTATAAAAATATAACATCATTTATCCCGTACGCTGAACACCGTAGAAGAAAAAAAATTCCAAATGCCAAAATTGCCAAAATGCCAAAAAATGGAATAAAAGTGATCAAAAAAGTCGCATGCATTCCAAACTGCTAGCGATAAAAAGTACACTTCAGCCCTCAAAAAATGCCGCCTCACTGACGTCCGTAGGTGTTAGTACAAAAAATTTATTGGTCGCACAAAATGGCGCCGCGGCGCAAATTTCAAAAATAGAAAATGTTTGGAATTTCTTTACGCCACCAAAACATAAGGGAAACCCTACATGTTCGGATGCGTATCAACCTGTAGAATACAGATAACCTTATATTTATCGAAGATTGAACGCCGTAAAAGCAAGACACCCGGAAACATGGCGAAAATACGTTTTTTTTTCACAATTTGTCCCACTTGGAATTTTTTTGCGGCTGCCCAGTATATTCTATAGTACAGTGAATAACACAATTAGAAAGTACATCTTGTCCCGCAAAATAAAAGCCCTCCTGTGTCTATGTAGGTGGAAAAATAAAAAGGCTATGGCTCTGGGAAGGCGAGGAGGGAAAAACGAACGTGTCAACAACAAAAAAACGCCGGGTCCTTAAGGGGTTAAAGGAAAGGATGGAGTGCAATACCAAGACAATCAAACTTGAGGAGAGTCAGCTTGGAAAAAAGAGGGCTCAGGGGTGATTTAATTACTCAGAACAAATATGTGAAAGAATTGTATAGAGATCTCTCTTATGATCTTTTTATGATCAACATGGAACATGTATTTGCCACTCCAAACCAGTATAAATATGCCAGACAATTGTAAAAAAAAAAAAATGTTTTAGTTAATTAAAATATACAGCCAACAAAGGATACAGTGGACAGTTGTTGGCTATCTGTAACCTATAAAACGCACTACCTATCAATATATATGTAGGGTCATCGTCCTGATAAGGGCGGCCTCACCTGGAACCTATGACTATTATCCCTGGTAAACCTTAAAGAGATCAAAAGAATAAAAAAAAAAACAGTCTATGCTGCACCCAAATAGTAAAATACTAGTTTGAGTTTCTCCAGTGTATGTTATAGGGTACGGTTACCCAACTACTGTATCCTTTGTTAAGATTTTTTTTACTTTTGGTCTTAAATTTTGGCTTTATATTTTAATTAACTAAGTAAAAGTTAAGTTTTACGTCATATTCCATGATCTTTTTATGCCTAGACCTGTAACAATGACTAGGGGGCATCTTCTCTATCAGGACTGGGGCAAGGTATTCTGGTGCCTTAGGCAAATAAGGCACATAGCACCCCTCTGCTCCCCAGTAGGAAAATTCAGCCCCATCCATGCGTAATTGCCCCTCACTTTCTGCTTGGGATGAAGTGGCACTCTAGGCGGTCGCCTACCTCTGCCTACCCGGCCCTGCTCTCTAGAGGAAAGAAGGTTTCACCGCCATCACAGACGAGGATTCTTTACTGTAAGAGCGGTGACACTATGGAGCTGATTGTCACAAGAGGTTGTGATTGTGCAGTTTTTGACCAAGTTCAAGAAGGGTTTAGATGCCTTTCTTAAAAATTACAGGTGATGGGCGCTAGATTCTGGAGATGAGATGCTGATCCAGGGAATATTTGGAGTTGGAAGTAATTGGGACAATTAGCATCCGCCTCATAGGGGTTTTTGCCTTCCTTTGGATCAGCACTGTAGGGTTATAGGTTAGATTCAAGGCTCTACGTTATGTACTATGTTACTGTTGTTTTACACCTTCTATATAGTCCGATATGTAAATGAATACAGTAGTGTACAGGGGAAGTGACTGGCTCCAAATGAAGCTGGTTTTTTAGACCTTTAGAGGCCATTGCTGTGTCAGAGTCTGGGCCACCAGAGAATATTCTGCTACATTATTGGGCCAGTCTCAGCCTGAACCTTATGACACCACGGCCTATTAGTGCAGTACATAAAATACCGCCTTATGTTCACTAGATGTCGCTATAAATATAGGAGGAGGGGTGTCATACTCTCAGTGACCACTAAGTGTCACTAAACTAATAGTCAAACTTGCTCATGTAGTGTAATTGAATCCAGCACAATTTTGCCAAGTTTCTCAGAGCAGAGAAGGAGGGAAAGGGGGTTGGGGAAGAGTAATGATAGAGGATGGAAAAAACAAAGACGAAGAAAGATGATGTAAAAAAAAAATGGAAAAAAGTAAAAGTTGTGGGAGAAAACTGAAGAGATAGGGAGGGAGCTGAGGATAAATGGCGGGAGCAGGACAAGATGGGGACGGCAAGAGGTTAAGTCATATTTAGTAACTTGTCTCCTGGGCTGGAATGTTCTCACAGAGCAGCAGATGAGGGTAAACGCCAAGATTAGATGGACAGATAAATGCACTGGCCAAGTCCCAGAGGCAACTAACCTCTCCCCTACAGCGCGCTCCCCTGCCAGAGGAGGCAGCACACAAAGCCTCACAGGCCACCCTCCTGCAGAGAGGGCTCCAGGCACAGAGATCACAGGGAGACTGACAGCAGGACCGGTCCTTTATTAACTCCTGAATGTCTGGGGACCCGATACCGAAAACCGTGTCCCTCATACGATGTGACCCGGCCTATCCAGGCTTCTTTCAGAAACGTATTAATACACGTATAGCCGGGAGGGGGAGGAGGGGGTGTCAGGATTAGGAAATAAATCAGAAAAATCCCCGTTTGAGAATTGATGTCTCGTGCGGCAGAGGAAGTTTAGCTTAAATGCAACACAGTTATTGTGGGAAAACCTCAAAGACATCTATACCGTGTATGATCACCACATGGCCCCCAATAACTGTGTGCCAGCCCCATAGACATCTATACCAGTGTATAAACCCCAATAACTGTGTGCCAGCCCCATAGACATCTATACCAGTGTATGATCACAACATGGCCCCCAAGTAACTGAGTGCCAGCCCCATAGACATCTATTCCAGTGTACAATCACCACATGTACCCCAATAACTGTGTGCCAGCCCCATAGACATCTATACCAGTGTATAAACCCCAATAACTGTGTGCCAGCCCCATAGACATCTATACCAGTGTACAATCACCATATAAACCCCAATAACTGTCTGCCAGCCCCATAGACATCTATACCAGTGTATAAACCCCAATAACTGTGTGCCAGCCCCATAGACATCTATACCAGTGTATAGACCCCAATAACTGTGTGCCCGCCACATAGACCTCTTTACCAGTGTACAATCACCACATGGCCCCCAATAACTGTGTGCCAGCCCCATAGACCTCTATACCAGTGTATGATTACCACATGGCCCCCAATAACTGTGTGCCAGCCCCATAGACATCTATACCAGTGTACAATCACCACATGTACCCCAATAACTGTGTGCCAGCCCCATAGACATCTCTATACCAGTGTACAATCACCATTATAAACCCCAATAACTATGTGCCAGCCCCATAGACATCTTTACCAGTGTATAGACCCCAATAACTATGTGCCAGCCCCATAGACATCTTTACCAGTGTATAGACCACAATAACTCTGTGCCAGCCCCATAGACCTCTTTACCAGTGTACAATCACCACATGGACCCCAATAACTGTGTGCCAGCCCCATAGACATCTATACCAGTGTACAATCACCATATAAACCCCAATAAGTATGTGCCAGCCCAATAGACATCTATAACAGTGTATAGACCCCAATAACTGTGTGCCAGCCCCATAGACATCTTTATCAGTGTATAGACCCCAATAACTGTGTGCCAGCCCCATAGACCTCTATACCAGTGTATGATTACCACATGGCCCCCAATAACTGTGTGCCAGCCACATAGACATCTATACCAGTGTATGATCACCACATGGCCCCCAAATAACTGTGTGCCAGCCCCATAGACATCTATACCAGTGTATAAACCCCAATAACTGTGTGCCAGCCCCATAGACATCTATACCAGTGTACAATCACCACATGTACCCCAATAACTGTGTGCCAGTCACAAATGCAGTTGTCACTGTGTACTTATGATGCACAAAGAAGTGAATGATCAGACACCGGTAGGTACAAGGGTGTCCTCAGTTCCCTGCCCGGCCATCACGCTGCTGACGTGTTTGGTCAGCACTGTGACATACAGTATACCCCCAGCGGTGTGAGCAGTCTGGACTTGTTTCAGGCAATGTTTTCATTCACTGACCAGCAGAGATCTTGAAACTGATGAGCAGTGGGTGCAGACATAATATCAGAGCATTGCAGACCGTCGCCTCATATAGCGAGTGAGCCTGATCTACATCAAATAAAGAATGTCCCAATCTGAGACGACGTGATACCGATGGTTGGATGAAGCCCGACAGAACATTGTTCTCACTGGCAATGATTTACAGCAAGCTTCCGACTCAGCGAGGACGCGTCCAGTATAACTAAGTCGGCTGCTACCACGGGAACGTGCGGGGACATCTCAGCTGTAATAGAGTAAATTAATTCAGTATGGAACTGACTCCAGATCTGATATCCCTCGTTCTACAGCAGAGAAGACAGAGAGGATATCCACACCCGCCACCAGTGACTGCACTACATTTACTTGTCCAGCTATTCCACATCCATATCCTTTAAGCCACATTCACATCTCGTCTTCGTCTAAGTCCCTGATTTCCTTTGAAACACCTTTATCGCAGTATACACTGTGGAGGGGCCATAGGAACCTATAGGGCAGACGTAGTCTCTTCTGCTCCATGCCTCCTTTGTACACAATTTATGGTGGCGGATCATACTTTTTTGTCAAGGGGGTTTCCAAAACGTCCCCACCACCTCCCATTCTGCTAAAATAGAATATTAACCCACACTTACCTCTCTCATTACCATACCTCACAACTTTTTGGATGTCACAAGGCATTATGGGAAAGGAGCTGAGAAGCTCAAGCGCCCTCTGTTGGATGTAACAAATCCTCAATTTGCTTTTGACCCACTGGATCTTTGGAAAGCAAAAGGGATATTTAGCCAAGCCAGCATCACCCATCTGTATACAGCCGTTTCGGGGTGTTTGCCCCTCGTCTTTGCCCCTTTGCCCCTACTTTTTGGAAGGTCAAAGAGGGACACTTATGCTTCCTTGCGAAAACTATAGATTTTTTCATGTATGTCTATACGCTATTATAGGTTTTCATTTACAAATTTATTTCCTTGCTAATACAGCGGTCACCTAAATTTGCCCGGCTTAACTAAACTATTATTTTACATTTACACTAAAATGTGACCTTTATTTAGATTATACTACTTTAACCCCCTTCCTGACGGAGCCTTTTGTTTTCATTATGATGTAGTTTATCCGTTTAGTTTTCTTCTTTTCCCAGAGAACCCCTTTAACTTTACTGAAGACTTCCAGTAGATAACAAATTCACCAATACAAAGTGTGAATAACAAGAATTAGGGATATCTCGGCAGTCCGTAATGCAGGTTACGCCCCTCTGTGGAGATGGCGGTCTCTCTTTAGTGGCACGCCCACAGGACAGGAGACTCCCTTTCCGTACACGTCTGTCCTGAAACCTCCCCTTATGGTTGTCTCTCTCTAGTTCTCTGCCCAGGGGTACTTGACAACCTCTTAACTTGTTTGACTGTACGGCACACACAAGTCTCACTCTCTGAGTGATGAAGCACCACACTACTCTCTCTTGTCTTGCTCCCAAATCTCCCAGGCCAAAAACACCTCCTCTCCCTGTCTCTTTGCCCCTTTTCCTCCCATCTCTCTGGTATTCTCCCTTGTCAGCCATAGCCTCTCACCTTCTCTGTTCTGGCACCATTTACTAGACAAGAGGTCACACAGCAATCCCTTGTTACACACAGAAGGGACTGATAGGGAGGTTTTTAAAAGTTTTGGAAAACCCCATTAAGCACATATAGTGTATATGTATATATGTAACTGTAGTCCAAAACAGACTAGGTTTGCCCTATAGACCCCATGGCTCCACCAAGGTATATGTCAGGATATACTTTTCATGGTATCCTGATAGATACTAGTGACAGTGGCCAAAAACATGATGTGGACTGGGTGATAACAGACATGGCCACCACGCCAGCTCCCACAGGACGTCCCACCAGAAGTGTGTAGTATTCTATACAGTAGACTAAGGGTATGTTCACACGGCGTAATTTCGGCGCGCATTTCTCCGCGTATTTGTGCTCTAATACAGGCAAGATTCGCGCTGAAATTATGGTAATCCATAGTTCTCATAGAGAAATATGGATTACGCTTCCTCTCCCCGCTCTTACAATACGATCGTATTGTACACGCGGGGAGATACGTGACATGTCAATTACTTGCGACGAATACGCGCTGCGAGTAATGCATGTCTATGGGGCTGGCGGGCAACCCCCTCTTCCCCCTCGCCGTGGGAGTACGCGCGTACGCGCCGCAGTACTTCGTGTGCACATACCCTAAGAAAAAGGAGTGACAATCCCTGTCCAGTCTGTAATGGCTGCCATATTGCCAGCTTTTTTCAGAAACAGATGAAAAAATGTGGTCAACAGAAAGGGGTTGTTTTTGTCACTGGTTGCTACCAATGTCTGCTCACCATGACCATCACTGATCACTAAAACTGACAGCACCACTGAGCATTGGTGGCATTCCTAGTCACTCTGGTCGGGCAGTGGTGTCCTATCCAAGCGATATACGACCAATGTGACCATAGTCCAGGGGGAAATGGGTCTGGATGTTAGTGAGAAATACTAGGTAAAAATGTATATCATGTTGTGAATATTTCTTGTGCCTGAAGGGTTAAGTCCTGGAAGTCATATAATGAATTTTGCTCCATATACTCTGGTTCCTCCCTACGTCCTTCTGATTTGTGCTTCTTCTCTTGGTTCCTGAGAGAACAGACAGATATAGATCCTGAGAGGATGAGAAAGTTTTAAATCCCACGAGCCAAACGTCACCCCTCAACTAACACTGGAAGAGAGCGGGAAGGAGGGAGAGACATCTGACACACAGAATGAGATACTGACAGAGGGTGGTTGGGTGGGGGAAACTAGGGAAAGCTGTGGAGATAGGGCAGCGGATGATAGGAGTGATTGGGCAAATAGAGATAGGGACGTCATCTGGGATAACGGAATAGAGGCTGAGTGATAGCATTGACTTATTGAGTACATAGGGTTAATGAAGCACTTCAAAGTTACCTTATTAAAATGTTTTAGGTCCAACGTTCTGTGCAAATTCCTTACATAGACGCCATTAATGCTACTCTTCTGTCATCAGCCGCCACTAGGGGAAGCTTAGTGCATACAGTATATACAATGGGCCAGATATAAGAAAGCTGCTGCACCAGTTTTCTGTTGTAGGTTATGACAGAAATAATGGTATGTGCCATATCTGACATATTCCTAAAGAATTTGTGCCAAAAGGTCCGCCCAACAAGACCGACACTTTTATCTGCGCCACTCTTCAGGGGACGTCTATGCCAATTTGTACGATATCGGCATCATGGACTCAGCCCTTTCCTGGATCTCCTCGTACCTCACTGATCGGACGTTCAGCGTTTCTCATTCTCGCTCCACCTCCTCCCCTCGACCTCTCTCTGTCGGTGTGCCCCAAGGGTCAGTCCTGGGCCCACTCTCTTCTCTCTTTACACTCTTGGCCTGGGTCAGCTCATAGCATCACACCGGCTTATCAATACCACCATGTATGCTGATGACACCCAACTTTACATCTCCGGCCCTGACACATCTCTTTATGTCCAAGATCCCAGATTGTCTGTCCTCCATATCCTCTTTCTTCTCCTCCCGTTCTCCTAAAACTTAATTGTAGAAGAAAACGGAATTCATCATCTTTCCACCGTCCCACTCCATCCCTCCCCCTGATCTCTCTATTACAGTCAACGGCTCTACACTCTCACCAGTCTCACAAGTCCGCTGCCTTGGGATAACCCTTGACTTCGCTTTGTCCTTCAAACCACACATCCAAGCCCTCACCTCCGCCTGCCGCCTCCACCTGAAAATATTTCACGAATCCGCTCATTCCTCAACCCTGACACTACAAAAATGCTGGTCCATGCCCTTGTCATCTCCCGCCTAGACTACTGTAACATCCTTCTCTGTGGCCTCCCGCTAGCACCCTCGCTCCCCTCAATCCATCATCAACTCTGCCGCTCGTCTTATCCACCGTCCCTCCTCGCTACTCCTCTGCCTCTCCCCTCTGCCAATCCTTCACTGGCTTCCCATTGCCCAGCGAATTCACTTCAAGTACTAAACTATGACCTACAAGGCTCTCCATAACCTTCCCTCCGTACATCTCTGCCTAATCTCCAGATACTCCCCCTCACGCAATCTCCTCTCCGCCTCAGGACCTTCTTCTCTGCTCTCCCCTTATCAGCTCTTCACACAACCGTCTCCAAGATTTCTCCCGTGCTTCCCCCACACTCTGAAACTCACTGCCCCAACACTATCAGACTCATCCTCCACTTTCACCAGCTTCAAAAGCACCCTGAAAACCCATCTCTTCAGGATAGCCTATAAAACTATATGTACCCTTCTGTCACCACACCCTCCACAAACATGTCTGCCCCCACCTTCTGTCTCTTTTCCCCATCCTTGTAGATTGTAAGCCTTCGCGGGCAGGGTTCTCTCTGCATCTGTGCCAGTTGATTGTCACATACTGTCAGCATTGAACTTGTTTGACTTATGTTTTGTTTGTAACCCTCTTGAATGTACAGCTCCCTGGAATTAATGGCGCTCTAAAAATAAATAATAATAATAATAATAATAATAATAATAATAAAATAAGACACATTCAGGCAGCTCTCATGCCAAAAAGTGTCGCGAATTTATGCGTCGTTGTTCATCCATTTTTAAAGTGGTGAGACTAAGATAGATTAGTCCCAACAAGGGACACTTTTTTGGCGCATGGGCAGTTTGCATTACAACGTGACACATTTATAAAGTCCCGTGAGATACTTTCAAACATAAGCACAAAATTTCACCGCAGGACTGTCTAAGACACTTTTTTTATACCGCCCCATCGAACTCAACTATCACAGTATACCGTAATCTCCTAGGGTTCCCTAAACCCCGGGGGCCCCGGGGTTTTTCCCCCCTTTTCCCTTTTTCCCCCCCCCCCAAAAAAAACCCCCCCCCACCCCCCCCAAAAAAATTTTTTTTTTAAAACCCCCCTTCCCCAAAAAAAAAAAATGCCCCCCCGCCCCCCCCCCCCTTTTTCCTCCTTTTGGGCCCCCCCTCCCCCCCCCTTTTCCCCCCCCTTCCCCTCCCTTTTTTTCCCCGCCCTCCCCCCCTTTCCCCCCCCTTTTCCCCTTCCGGGGTTTTTTTTTAAAAAAAAAAAAAAAAAAAATTTTTCCCCCCAAAAAACCCTCCCTTTTCCCCCCCCCCCAATTTTTTTAAAATTTCCCCTTTTCCCCCCCCCCCAAAAATTTTTTCCCTTTTCCCCTTTTTCCCCCCCAAAAACCCCCCCGAACTTTTCCCTTTCCCCCCCCCCCGGGCCCCTTCCCCCCAAAAAAATTTTAAATTTCCCCTTTTTTAAAAAAAAAAAGGCCCCCCTTTAAAAAAACCCCAAACCCCCCTTTTTTTTTTCCCAAAACCCCCCCAAAAAAAAGGGGGGGGTTTTTTTTTCTTTTTTTTTAATTTTCCCCGGGGGGGGGGTTTTTTTTTTTTTTAAAATTTTTTTAAACCCCCCCTTTAAGGGGGTTTTTTTTTTTTAAAT
Source organism: Phyllomedusa bahiana (assembly GCA_025379985.1). Lineage (NCBI taxonomy): Eukaryota > Metazoa > Chordata > Amphibia > Anura > Hylidae > Phyllomedusa > Phyllomedusa bahiana. Next base: position 84,625 of record JAODAL010012845.1, read on the forward strand.
TTTAAAAAAAAAAAAAAAAAAATTTTTTTAAAAAAAAAAAAAAAAATTTTTTTCCCTTCCCCCAAAAGGGGGGGTTTTTTTTTTTTCCCCCCCCTTTTAAAGGGGGTTTTTTAAAAAGGGGGGAAAATTTTAAATTTTAAAAAAATTTTTTTGGGGGGGTTTTTTAAAATTTTTTTAAATTCCCCCAAAAAAAAAATTTTTGGGGGGGAAAAAAAAATTTTTTTTCCCCCCCCCCCCCGGTTTTTTTCCCAATTTTTAGGCCCCCCCAAAAAAAAAGGTTCCCCAAAAAAAAAAAAAGGGGCCCCCCTTTTTTGGGGGGGGGGCCCCCCCCAAAAAAAGGGTTTCCCCCCGGGAGGGCCCCCCCAAAAAAAAAGGGGGGCCCTTTCCCAAAAAAAGGGGGGGTTTTTTCCCCTTAAAAACCCCCCCCCCAAAAAAGGGGGGGGGGTTTTTTTCCCAAAAAAAACCCTGGGAAAAAACCCCCCGGGGAAAAAACCCGGGGAAAAAATTTGGGGGAAAAAAGGGGGGGGGAAAAATTTTTTTCCCCGGCCCAAAAGGGGGGTTTAAAAATTTTAAAAAAAAAAACCCCCCGGGGAAAAACCCCTTTGGGGGGCCCCCCCGGGGGTTTTTAAAAAAGGGGGGGGGTTTTTGGGGCTTTTCCCCCCTGGGGGAAAAAAAACCCCCCCCAAAGGGGCCAAACCCCTTTTCCCCCAAAAAAAAAAGGGGTTGGGCGGGGGTTTTTTTTTGGCCCCCAAAAAAGGGGGCGGGGGCCCCCCGGGGGGGGGGGGGGGGGGCCCGCCCCCCCGCCGGGGGGGTTTTGGGGGGGGGGAAAAAAAAACCCCCCCCCCCCTCCCGGGTTTTTTTTTCCCCCAAAAATTTTAAAAAAAAATTTTTCCCCCGGGGCCAAAAACCCCCCCCCCCCAAAAAAACCCCCAAAAACCCCCAAAACCCCCCAAACCCCCCAAAAAAATTTTTAAGGGGAAAAAAAAAAACCCCCCCAAAAAAAAAAAAAATTTTTTTGGGGGGGGGGCCAAAAAAAATTAAAGGGGAAAAAGAAAAGGGGGGGGGGGAATTTTTTTAAAAAAATTTAAATGGGGGAAAATTTAAAACCCCCCCGGGGGGGGCCCCGGGGGGCGGGGAAAAAATTTTTTAAAAAAACCCCCCCCTTTTTTTAAAAAAAACCCCCCCTTTTCCCCCCCCTTTTCCAAAAAACCCCCGGGGGCCCAAGGGGTCCCCGGGGGGGAAAAAAAAACAAAAAATTTTGGGGGGGGGGAAAGGGGGGAAAAGGGGGGGGATAAAGGAAAAAAAAAACCTTTTCCAAATAAAACAATCCTTCGTTCTTAGCCTGACACTGGGAAGCAGAACTGTGAAGGTTCCATACTAAACCTCGAAAGTTCTGGAATCACATATGATGACCTGTCTATGGCCGACCGCCAGGAGGTCTGGAAACGAACTGAGTTTACAGAATTATCCCACCCTCGAGTGGAATTTACACTGTACAATCTGCAAAAAATTATTGAATGCTCCCCATGGCTTCTTCCAGGTAACTGCTCAAGGGGAGGAAAGGTGATCATACTAGGGTCATAATTAAACGGAGGCCAAAAGGACATCTAACTATCCTCTGCTACTAGTTAACATGGTCCTAAATCTGAAACATAATAAAAAAAAAAGGTGTGTATGGGCAAGTTGTCCATAATGTCTATTGTGTACTGTTATACTGGTTCAGACTGGCCTACAGGGTGGGCCCCTGGGCATGGTGAGCCCCTCAGAACAGCAGTTCTAGGCTGTTTTTCAGGGATAAAGACAGAGAAAGAGAAGCAGAAAGCGAGAGTCATGTGCAGTATGTGCAGTCATGTTCAGTAGCTATAAAATGGGCACAAAGACTTCTACTTCACTAGCAAGCCCCAAAAATAAACTCCACTAGTGGCCCCAAGAACAAACTACTACAATGGACCCCAATACCCAACTCCAGTGTCGACCCCAAGAATCAACTTCACTAGGGGGCTCCAAAAATAAACTCCACCTGTGGCCCCAAGAACAAACTACTACAATGGGTCCCAAGACCCAAGTCCAGTGGTGGCCCCAAGAATCAAATTCACTGGTGGGACCAAAAAATGAATTTCACTGGTGACCCCAAGAATATACTGCTATAATGGACCATAAGAGGAAACTCTACTGATGAGCCCCAATTATCAGCTTCACTAGAGGGCCAAGAGAATCAACACCACTGGTGGGTTCAAGAATCATCTCCACTGGTGGCCCCAAGAATAAATTACTACAATAGATCCCAAGACCCAACTCCATTGGTGGCCCCAAGAACAAACTACTAAAATGGACCCTAAAACCCAACTCCAGTGGTGGCCCCAAGAATCAACTGCACCGGTGGGCCCCAAGTACCCCAATACAACACTTCTGTTCTATATGCTGTTGGGTGAATTTTATCTTGTAAGTGTTCTGTCATCAACATGACAGACATGGCATTATGGGGTAACATGAGTTATACCTTATAAAGACACAATGAATCCCCAATCAATCCAGGATAAAAAAGTATGAGGTTTGACATCCTGGTGGGCAGTCCTTAACATTGATGCATGTTATGTGCATATATCAGATGTTGACTGTCAGATATTTATTCAAAAATACATGAATTGTTATGACTTTTGTTTGCCCCCATTTGTTCCTTCCTTGGCTAAAATGGTACGAGAAAAAAATTGTGTGGCCAGAGTACAGATGTGGGCTGTCATGTGGATGTTTCTATCACATTGTAGGAGTGCCCTGTTTACTATTCCAGGTAGGTACCAATGACACAAGGATGTGATGCTGTGATTTATATAAAAAAGACAGACCTAGATTGGGGAGGAAGCTGGACAGGGAAGAGCCTGTGTATAGTTGTCTGCAGGTGGGTGACTATGTGACCACAAAATCTCAACTCCATAATTAAAAAAATGTCTACCTCTAGTTGCAACTTCTTATTCCTAGAGATCGGTTCTTTAGTACAACCGCATTCCTTAAGTCACGCTGAAGTTTTATGACCGGGGTGGAGAGGCACTTTTGTGAAAACCTGTCACGGTTAAGTGGATGGTGCATCTATCTACCACTGCCATCTTAATAAGCGCCATATAAAACTGAAACCCTCAATGACTTCTAAATGCAAATAAACCCCAGAGAACAAAGCACCAAACTCAAGATGAATGTAAATGAGGGCAATAAAAGAAAAGAGCGAGCAAGAAAAATACACAATGCATTTTATGAATGTTAATGAAAGCTGAAGGTTTAGAGCAGGAAAGCCATGCTATAACAATACTTCTGCCAAGGTATACACAAGTCATTGACTGGAATCTACAAGACTTCAGAGGACACCATGAATGTCACGAAAACAGAGAATGAGATGTGATCTGACACCACAGGCCTACCAGTGTCAACCCCTCCAAATACAAGAGACAATCAAGGTGGTCATAAAGGTAGGCAAGGGCAAATAGACCATAGGAGTAGCTCGTGGGGCTCTTATGGGGTCCCTGGACAGAGAGGCCCACTTCACTTTGGCTGCCTTCCTTATTTTATTGGGTGATAGTCCCTCCTTCAATGTTAGCAACAATAGTGTGGGGGACAAACCTAAGACTGCTGGAGAGAAAATGGAGGCAAACAAGCAACAATTCTGCCTGTACCAGAAGATTCGGGAGGCGGTAATGTTAGAATCACAGAAAAATGGGGCAGTACTTACTTAAAATCACAGACACGCGCCCATACTCACAGCTCAATGGCTGGACTATGGCTTTTTTTCCCCTGTAATACTGGCGAGCAGAGTGTTACAATAATTTGGATTGGACACTAGGAATAAGCTTGGGCAACCCTGTCATTCGAATAGAATAGGCGTCACCAGTAGGTTGTAAGTCAGTATGACGGTACAGGAAGAAAAGGATGGACATGTTCATCCTTTTGAGCAGATCCTCGACAGATCCCACTTTGGCACTAGAGACAGGTTAGCTCCATTGATTTAAGGCTAGCCCGCATACAAATCAGAAACGAATACCACTTCTCTTGAGATCCTCGGCAGAAATCCAAGGTGTTGGCTCAGATTTCTGCCAAGGAAAATACGTCAGATTTTTTCCAATTGGAAACGTCTGAGGTGTGAAAATACCCTAAGGTGCGTCCACATGGCATTATGCAAATACAGGCCAGATTCTGATTAAAGAATCCGACCGGTATTTTGACACCTTTCACGTGGTTTTGGGGGACGGTTCTGTCTGCGGTTTGCAAATTTGTCCGTCCCCTTCAGCCATTGACATGTACATATTATGCTCGAAAAGCGGGCGGAAGATTGAACATGTTCTAAGTTTTTTGGAATGTCACTGGTGTAAAAAAAACATCTGGCAAAAAATCCATTCAGTGGGAACTACTGCACGGATTTTCTATTAAAGTCTATCAGGATGGTTTACAGTCAGTTTACAGATGGTTTTCAAATCCGAAAACTGTATATCCGACCGAAGATTGTGCTGTGGGGACAAGCCCTAATAGTGATCTTAAAGGTGTTGTCTCACTACAAGGATTGCTGCTTTTTATGTTAAAGATCTTGCAAAAACAAGTCACTTTGCAATATGTGTCCATTAACAGTGTCCTACCTATTCCTAGATATCCCCTCTTGTATGGGCTGCATCAGCTTCTCCGGTCGCTATAGCTACAGACCTGTTTGATCTATCTTGCCAGTGCTGGTTGCTAAAGCTACTTACCTGGTGTCCTCAGCAGCTCATCACTGTAGGCCAGTAGTACCAGTAGAAGCCAGTAAATTCAAAAATGAAACCAGGCGAAAACAGGACTGAGGTGTAATGAATTGATGTAGTGAGACAACCCCTTTAAGATGAAGGAAAGGAAGATAAGATGTATAGAAGAGACCAATATAATCATACACATTTTCTATCCCGAACTACTTTGCTCCTGAAGCTAGTCATGGGAGACCCATTAAAATTTTTACAATGGGGGCCCTATGATGTCAACATTATTGTTGTCTTGTTATTAGGACACACCATCACTATAAGATTGGTGGAGGTTTGGCTCATAAAAGCCCTGCCAACAATTGGTTGAATAAGCCAAAGAGTTTGTACACCAGGCACAGCTCCATACTCTTAGCAGTGGCTGTCTCTGGTATTGCAGATCAAAAAAGTACAGAGTTGCTAAACAATGAAGGGGACATGGTGTTTGCTGGAGTGCCCTGGCATTTTTAGCCCCTTAAATCCCTGCAAAGACCTCAGTGACCAGCTATATTTATTAGTTTTTGCCTCCCTGTGTTTCAACAGTTGTAACTTTTTTTATTTTTTAAGTGATGCATTTGTATGAGGACTTGCTTTATGCGGGAGAAGTTGTATTTTTGGGTGGAATAGTTTAAGTTTACAAATAAATTACTGCAGATTTTTTTTCTGTTTGTTTTTACAGCGAGAACGTAAACAAAGTGTTTTTCTGCACTTGTTTTTTTTTCACAACAAACACATTACAGAAAAATCACAACAAAGGCCAGAATTACAGCTCAATGACCGGACTAGAGACTGAACCCAGTAGGAGGCAACACAGGTCCCTATGCTATTTGGGAAAGAGAAACAGGTGCAGATAATTGCTGAGCAGCATCTCACACACCCCTCCACTAGGCGGACAAGTAGATGATAAAAACTTCACATTGCATTGATTCCTATTCTCACCAGTATGCAGAAAAGCCACAGTATAATACTTGGGGAGACTGCACAAATGCAAAAATACCAATAAGACAACCACTCACAAACCTTTTATATATGAGTGGGGTGGTAGCTGGTATTATAATTGCATATAGATAAGGCATAATAGGCTGTAAGCCAGCATGGTGCATCACATGTGTCTGCATAAATGGCACTCTTTTGTATCGCCTTATCCATATGCAATTATAATACCAGCAACCACCCCCTTAAAACATAAAGGGGGGTGTAAAGGGGTTGTCTTATGGGTTATTTTTCCCATTTGTGCAGTCTCCCATGTATTATACTGTGATTTTTTCTGCATACTGGGGTGAACAGGTATTAATTCAATGTGCAGTTTTTTCTCATCTAATTGTCTCCCTAGTGGAGGTATGTGTGATCTACTGCTCATTAATTACCTGCACCTGTTTATCTTTCCCATGTAGCACAGGGGCTTGTGTTGCCTCCTACTGGGTTCCGTCTATAGTCCAACCATTGATCTGTAAGTATGGCATTTGTTGTGTTTTTGACCATTCACATTTCACACTGAATAACCAGTTAGATGAATTCTACAGTTTATTACAGTCATGTAGATACCTAATATGTATATGGTTTTTTTGTGTAATGTATCCACAATTTTATTAAATATTTATTTTTATTATTTATTTTATTTTTTTCTACACTTTTTTTAAAGTTTTTTAATCCCATCAAGGGTTAACTATTTAACACTTTCTTTTTTTTACACTTAGTAATGTATTAGCATACTCCTGTATACCTTTGTATGCTAATACATTATAATCTGTGTTAGTTTGACACAGGCAGCAATCAGGGTAGCACACAGTGTGCCCTGACCACAGGTTTGTTATACAGACAGTCCTGGGGCTACTCTAGGTCCCAGGGCTGACTGTACAGACATTCCCTGGCTTCATCGGGTCACCGGGAGGCTCGGTGCCCTGATGGAGCAGGGGGATGCTCTTTGAGTATGCAGTCGCAATCAAGCGGTTAAACGCTGGGGATCAGAGGCTTCCTCCGCTCCCCAACCTTTAATTAGGCTGCTCTAGGAACAGAGCAATTAACTACAGCTCTGCCTGTGCATTTTCAAGCTGGGCGCTCAAAACCCCTCTGCTGCGCAACCCCTTTTGGCATGCTGAGGGGTTAGTAAACCAAACAGAAAGGTGCCGGAGCAACCCCAAAAAGTTAGTAAAAAGGGGTTTTATCTCATCTTTGTTTCCCCCACCTCAGTATGTTTTTTTGGGTTTTTCATTTTGACTTCAGGGGTGTGTTTACTGGCTTCTATGGGCTGCAGTAAACCAGGTCTGTAGTAAGAAACCCAGGCTGGCACCCTATCAGGAGGATAACAGGTCTGTACTATAGTGTCCCGAGATGATGCAGCCCCTTTACAAGGGGGGATTTTAGGAATGGTAGGACACTTTTAAAGGACACTTTTGCAAAGTGACTTGTTTTTGCAAAGATTTAAAAAAAAAAGCACAACCCCTTGTGAGACAACCCCTTTAAGTCATAATAAGGGAGCCACAAAGGGAATCCAGAAACCTATAAAGTATTTGAAATACTAGCCCAAGGTGGCCGTAGGTCAGCACAGGCATTGATAACACTCCCAAAACCCAAAACTATCTGTTTTATGCAAAAGTAAGCATTGGCCGTCCTGTACCTACCTATGACACTTGCAGCTCCAAGTCGTGTTTTTCCTCAAACTTAACCCATTTTTAAAAGATTTGCAGGCTTTATATAAAAGTAAAGAAACTTCCTCATTTTTCCAAATGATTTAAAGATCTGGTCATTTAAATGGAAACATCTGGATGTTAAATCCTTGGATCTTCTCCAGAGCTGAAGGGAAAAAATGTAAAATAAGAGGTGACTTTCCCCGTGGGAAAAAAAATTTTTTTCCCTAGCCGGTTGTCCTTAAAGGAATGTTTTAGTCTAGATAATTCATTTTCATGTACCTTTTTAGTAAATTTTGAATTATAAGGGGCTCCCCTTTTGGATCCTTTTATTGGGCCAAAAATATCGTCTTATAAGGTTCTCTATCTGGAGGTCTGCCCGTCCGCATCACCAAACAACCCATTAATATGAATTTGGGGATGTGTAATGCTTAAAGGGGTTTTTACCCTTACATTAAAAGGGCTTCGAATTAGGGGACAAAAAAAAACAAGCAACTTTGCAATTGGAGTCATTTGCAGAGCTATCTTGTTTTTACAGTTGCTTTATTTGTTTTCTTTAAAATAGTTCCCCAGTGCCAACTCCTTTCATTTCATTTGGTGAGGGTTACTAATTTACCTTTTGTCTGGCCCCGGGAGTATTCATGGGGGCACCATTCCTGCCTCTCTCATCAAAAGGGACCGGAACTTTTCACTCAGCCAGAGCCCCCAGTTCAGCAGCTGCTTCTAAATCAGAAAAACAGCAGAATTGTGCTGGTGCCTAAAAGGGCCTGGGTGTAAAAAAAAGGGAGAAGATCGTGTGTTTGGGTGAGCTCAAGAAAGACTGGATTCAACTGTAACAAACCCCAGGAGGGAGAGGGGGGGGGGGGGGGGGGGGGGGGGGGGGGGGGGGGGGGTCAGTGCTCGAGTTATAGAAGCTGTCTAGCGAATGCAGGGCTATGTAAACAAACAGCTCTTAAAAAAAAAGACGCATAGGGGGGAACGACCAGTGACATGTGGACTCAGACAGTTAGGGGGGGTGCTATCCCCCCCATGATCTAAAAAAAAAAACACTGAACCCGGAAGGCACAAACATGAAGGGGGATGTGTCATCCCCCTTCATTAAAAACACCCGCGGGAGGGGAAGAAACGCCCCGGATTTTTTTGGGGCTGAGAAACTAAAAATACAATGAAAAAGCAAATAATGAGGATACATCCCCTTTTTAAATTTTCCCCCCTGGGGGCATGCTACGCCCCTTTAAGCATTTTTTTTGCAGCCTCAGCCAGGGGTGGTTTTTTGCTTGATGGGTTAAGCACTTTAGTCAATTCCTGTTGTAGCGGGTATTTAAACCCTTTTTCCCGTCAGCCTGGCCCCGTGGTGATTGCTTCTTGTGTCCCAGCTCTTGGGTTTTTTTCTGTTTTTTTTTTCCTAGGTTTTGAATTTTTGACCTTCTTCCTGGTTTTTCTCTGTCCGTTTTTGGGATGCACATACTTCGTTTCCCCCCCCGGCCCCCCTGACTATTTTTTATTTTTTTCTGTTTTTCTTTTCCCCTTTGGCTTCCGTTTATTTCTGTCTGTTTCACCCGATACTAGGGATATTTCGAAAAAGGGTTCAAATGCGGAGTCACCCTTTTAGGGCGGGTGCTCTGACTAGGCAGGGCAAGCCAAAGGGGAAGATTAGGGGGGTCCCTTTCGGGCCATTAAAATTTTGGGGGTCTAAAGCA